>NDXB01005957.1:45585-57810 GCA_002631895.1 Agapornis roseicollis | reverse complement strand
TTTTTTTTTTTTTTTTTTTAATGGATATTTATGATAACAAGTAGCTTCTTGGCCAGATGCCAAGGTTTCTTTATGCAGACATTAGGCAAGTATGAAGGCAAACAGCACTATGTGCCCTGCAGACCTCTTGACCAGTGGCCACTCCTTGGGGAGCTTGAAACTTCCATGTCTCTGAGGATTTTGGTCATCTGTGGTTTACCTGATGATAATATATAAAGAAAAGACTGTGACCATATTGGTATCTCTTGTCACATGATCATGGCAGAGTTTGACAAATCTGATTAGTTGGCCTTGTTCATTATTTTAATTCACTGCTATGGAATCAGACAGCCCTCAACCAGGTGGCCTCTTGTCAGATGCTTTCTAGTTGCCTTATGTTTTGTATGACTGGAACTACGAAATTATGTTTTAAGAAACAAATCATGGCTTTCGTATGGTTGTTCCACATCAAGGGAGAAGAAGAAAGGCATCCGGTGGTTCCTCCAGCGAAAATCATTGCCTTGTTTCACCAAAGGAAAAGAGGAAAGAAATTTTGTTTCATTACCTTCCTATAAGCAAAGGGTTGGAAACACTGACAGTCCTTTTTTATTTTTGTGAAACAAAGTAGCAGAAATACAGGAGTGTTGCCCTAGAGGTGACCCTAACTGTACTACAGGAGAAAGTTTTGACATTTTGTGCTCTTTAAAACACTGTGTACCTGAACACAGTGTTTGAGAGATAGCTTTTCAGCTATAGGGTGGCAAAAAGCCATTTCATTGGTGAGCTTGTGTCTAATTTGTGTATTTTTAGACTGGCAGTAGCCAAGCTGTGTTTCTGTTCTGTGTATGAAGCATCATAGTAGGAGGTATCAAAAGGTCAGATTTTGTCACTAAGAAAAACCTTGGGTTGACACTGGGATTTAAAGCCCCCTGGCTTTAAATCTTATTAAGCTTTCTAGAGCAGTCTCAACTGAAAACTTGATCCTCAAGGACCACATTCATGCTATCATCAGGCAGAAGAGATACCAAAAAGATACTAATATGTCTGTGCTACTAAAGATAGAATCCACACTTTCATGTGCACATAATATACTTCAGTAGATGTCTCCCCAAAAGACAACCCTAGTGACTCATGAGCTCTTTAGTGAGAGTGAACATAATTATACATTTAGTAACGGGGGTAGCAGATGGACTAGCTGGTTTAGCAGCTGGGTTTCCAGCCATTATTCATGCAGATTGAAGTGAAAAGTGATGTATCTAATGAAAGCAGTAGGAGCTGATGCTTCCTGAAACTGAGCCTCATTTGAACATTCCCTGCTCATCAATTTTCTGGCAAAGGCGATGACACAGTTTGCATTAGGAGATCTCTGAAATCTCCTTTTAGAAATCTCATGCCATGATTTGAATTTTCTGTGAAACTGTCAGGTACTTCATGGGAAACCTGGAAGATCCCAAGTTTCTCTTCTGCATTTGCAAGTCTGATGCTAGAGTACCTACTGTATTATTATTTGTTTGTCACAACTAGCAGGGCAAAGAAAGTAATTGTAAACAGAGTTTACTCACAGTAGGTCACTTTGAGGATTGAGATGATTTGTTAGAGTGTTGTTAGCAAGAAGTAGTATTTTTCAGTTCAACACTCCCGAAGGATCTTGCCTAAAACAAAAGTATGCTTCCTCAGATGTAGGAGTGGATAGGAAATATTTTGGAAAATATCTATGGGAGACAGAAAGCAAAGATCCAGGAGTCCCATGCGTGCTATTGAAATGGAGTCACAGGGTTTCATGAATGCTATTTTATGCCTTTTTTTTTTTTTGTTGTTGGTCATTCCACTGGAACTATAATCTAAACAAACAAAATAGAAAGAACTGAGAAGATGCAGTGTTTTCAATGCACTGAGAAAGATCATTTTGTATTCCTTAGTATCATAGTGATTCTATGATTCTATGGTGCAATTGGAAATCCATATTATGATGACTTAAGGATATTAAGCTATTAGGCTTGTTTGGTCATCCTTTTCTAAAGCTGTTTTACAACTTTGTTATGCTCTGATAGCTATTGCTACCCTTTGTAACTAATCAAACTTGTGTTGGAAAATCTCAGTGATGTCTTTGTTGAATGAATTTTAAGTGCATCCAGACACAGAATTCCCTCTCTCAGTTGAAGTTTTCTCTCACTGAATAGTTGTGCGCTAGACCAACAAGGAGCATTTTCAAAAATGCTTAAATGATTTAGGAGCCAAGCACTATGGAAAGCCAGTGGGACTTAAGCTGCTTTAGTTAATTTAATTATCCCACATGTTAAAGTCTTTCAAGATACTCAGACTGGCACAGAAGATACAGGGTGGATAGGATCTTTTGCTGACCATCTGACTCACTTGTCTGAAATGTATGCATGGTGGTTTGTGGCATGTGATCCCTTTTCTTTGAGCACAAGTTTCCAAGGAGTGCTCCTGCTGAAGTTTTGCATATTTTTTCTCAGCTCAAGTTCTCTCATTTCAAGTAAGATTTATTTTTCCTGATGGTATTAATTTGTTACTATTTAAGATTAATTTACTTGGTTAAAAAAAATGAACAGCCAAAAAGCAAAGTTGGGAGAATTCCGTATTTATGGTTACTCATCCATTAATTCATCTCCTCTTACAGTCTGGAGCTTTAATTCACTCATTGTGACCTTAGTGCCTTTAGAGTTCTGAAGTTATTATTCTGGAATAATGAAGTTTTCTATGAATTGAAGCAAGATGGTTTGGTTTTTATACAGTGGAAAATTGCTTGTAACCTGCTGCTGAGAGGAAGTGCCAGAAATATTCTGGGGCCTCAGAGGAACACGGTATTCTCAACCCTGTCTCAAAGGTTCAAAAATCTAAAGAACTAAGGGGAGTTAAATACTTATTTTTATAGTAGATGCATATGGTTTCATCCTGTGGCCTTTGGACTTGTGACATTTCCCATTTACTTCAGGTTGGAAGAGACCTTAAAGATCATCTAGTTCCAACCCCCTGCCATGGGCAGGGACAGCTTTCACTAGACCAGGTTGCCCAAAGCCCCGTCCAGCCTTCGACACTGCCAGGGATGGGGCAGCCACAACTTCTCTGGGCAACTTTTTCCAGTGCCTCACCACCATCACAGTGAAGAGTCTACTCTCTTTCAGCTTAAAGCCATTCCCCCTTGTCCTTTGTTAGAAGAAATATGTAAATTACTGTTAATTCCTTAAATAAGAATAAAAGTAAGAAAACTATCATATGGGATTACTTATGGTGGTCTTGTAATTTTAATAACTCTTCCAGTAATAAGAAGTACATTGGCACAATAATAAAATCCCATACCAAATACTTGAAATGGAAATATACTTTTCTTTCAGTGATTTTCTTAGTCATTCACTCCTCTCCATGCTATAAAACTCAATAGTTGTAGTTTTAGGTCTCAAATGTTCTCCTTGATTGAGTGATTAGATTCTTTCTTGCAGTTTTTAAGGTTTGTAGTCAGGCCCAATACATGGAGTCAGTTTAGCTCTATTCTCTGTTTTGTTACAGACTCCCAGTGTGACTGTGGACATGTAATCGTAGCACTAAAAATGAGTAGATGACTTTTATTAGAGACTCACCATTGCATTTTATTGGAATGAGAGCTCTTTCTGCACTCCAGTTTTCTCCTCTGTAAAACAGGGGTATTTGCCTCAGAGGTTATGTGTGGTCAAAAGCTTGAATAACATGGAGATCATTAATGGTAGGAGGCTTAAAAATCTTTGATAGAAGTTTCATGTGTATTTTCAGGGTAGAGTTTGTTCCTTCATTGCAAAAGTAAAGAAAGCTTGAGAGATTAAGCAGGTGTCAGCTGCTGATAACATCCTGGCAGAGCACTGTGATTGCATTCATTTTTTAAGTCAATTGGAAGACTTCTGTGCTACCATAAAGTAGTACATGTTGTATATTGTTGTTTAACAGTCTGCAAAGAGCATTTTTTCCAGTTCGGAGAGAAAGGTAAATATAAGCATATAAATGCATATATATGTATGCATATATAAATGCATAGCATTCTTTTGAAGAAAACATGTTTCCTTCTCATGCTGGTTAATTGTCTATGTAAAGTTTTTTATGCTGATGGTTAACCAATTTAGAATCCACTCACAAAGCTTGAGCTTTTTTATAGCTGAGCTGACTTCAATTGTTTAATTTTTAAAACAGCCACTACAGGCAGACCTATTTTCTGAATTTTAGTCTGAGCACCTTTCTTCATTGATAAAAAAGTTGAATGTTATGTTACTAGTAGGAGGACCTAGTGCATGTGAACCAAGCCCAAAATGAAAACACCACCAAGGCCAAGCAGTTCATTTGATTTTACAGGAGTATATTCACAGGGCCAGAGTTTGTGGTAATAAAATAACAGAATAACAGTCTCTAATGTATGGTATAGATATGCTTACCATGATAGATGTGTTATGTCCTGACTGATGAGACCAAGTCATACAACTGTTCTTCCCCATGCAAATTGCACTTTTAGACATCAGAGCAAACACTCAGTGCTTTTCAGAGTATGCATACAGTGCTGTGCGTTCTGATGACCCATTTCAGATTAGAAACAACAAAATACATAGGTTGTATCAATTGATACAGCATCGCACAGAAAGCTTTGGCATGAGTGTCCTACAGGCTTTTATTGCCAGAATATTTAAAATATGTTGTTCCCTGAACAGCAGGAGTAAGATATCATAAAAATTACTTCAGTGTTCTTTAACAGAAGCTCTTTCTATCCATATCCAGTCTTGTGTGTTAAATAGTCTCTTCTGCTTCTCCAGCAGAGCATTTTAACCTCCAAAACAGTATTTTGCAGTTTATAGAGCTCATTACAACACGTAAATGTTAACAGTAAAGAGAAATACTTTGTCATTAATAAAATGAGCTGTGTAGTACAAAGTAATGTCTCAAGGGAAATCTTAGTTTCTACAAACTGCGAGTTTTCTACTGGGCTTTAATTTTTGAAAGAAAATAGAGACTATTCATTTCTGCAGATAACTATAGCTCAGATTCCCTGAGGTTTCTTTCTGTCACTGATACTGGCTTAATATGAAACCAGGAACAACTAGTTTTAGTTTTGTGCCCTTGTTTCACCTGCCTCTAAAATGGAAATTACAATCTCCCGTCTTTGAAGCACCTCTTAGATTATAAACTGTTTAGGGCTGGGACTGATTGCATGATGTGCTACACTTCAGCCTACAAAGCAGCCAGTACTGGGTATGAAGCTGAGGTTCTACGTGTTTTAAAGTTTAAAAAATTTATCAAGATAAACATTGCAACTTGTTTAATCATATGGGGGTTTCTTTTGTTTGTTAATCCTTCTGAGATTTTTTGGGATAAAAAATATAACAAGGCTTTTCTTGTTATTGTCATGATTGGGTCAGGAATATGTGCCTAAGAAGCTGAAGTTGCCCAATGGGCTGCTAAGAAACTTCTTGTAGCTGTTCTGTTCTGCTATTTTGGGTTTCTTTTTAGTGTTATAAAGCCTCTGCAAGACAGTCCTTCGTCCCAATTGTTAGCGCTTTATCCCAGAATGCTATTATATATTATTTTGTGTGCTAATATACTACCAAATGAGACAGAAATAAATATATAAGTTGCAAGATAGTTGGGAATTAATTCTTTCCATCTCTGGTTACCTCTAGGAACAGCTACCCACATTTTCCTGAGGTCCAATGACACAAACAAGTATGAACATGCACTGATGCAAGCACAGAGAGGATACAGGTAATCACATTTTAGCCAGGAGTAACTGCGGCATTGCTTGTGCTAATCTAAGGCATGCACTTTAACATGCCATGTCACACCAATTGGCAGTGGCCAAAACCCTTTGTTCTTTACACAGCAGGAGACAGAAATGCGAGTTCATGCTGGATTTCAGAATATATTGGTTCATTTATTTCATGCATGTATTGAAAAGTGACTAGATTATAATTTACTGGCTTTTTTTTTTCAATAAATAAAGAACAAATATATGCCTCTATTCAGAGTAGTTTTATCTTGTGCTATGTACTTTAAAAGCTTCTGGTAATAATTGTTTCTGAGTCTTAAGGAGTGGTTTATTTGCTATCATTTTCAACATTTATTTGTAACTCGTTCTTCTAATTAATTTAAAAGTAGCAAAGTCAGGAAAATGCTAATTGATAAGCAGGCAGATACTGCAGTACTTGGTAACAATCCAGTTACCAATATTTTTATTTTGCTTGCCTTTTGTCCTCTGTAGTTTGTATTACCATTTTTAAATATATTTTGATATGCACTTTTCTATGGGTTATGAGACTACAAGGTCTTGTATGACTTTATTCCTTTTATTTCAACAGGAATATAACAAACAAACCACTGATTTAATCTATATGTCAATAACAAAGAGTCAAACAATGACAAGATGCTTAGAGTTTCAGGACTTCATTTGGATGTGATATTTTGTGTATCTTAAGCTCAGACTTTTTTTTTTTCTTTTTTTCCACATTTCTGTCTATGAAAGCTGAGTTAGTACAAGTATGATTTAGTTTATTACCCAAATAGAGTTCTCTGATTTCCTTTACTGTTCATTTACATTGCAAACATTCAGCTTTCCTGGGAATACATGTTTGTACCCCCAGGAACACACTGGAATTGTGTCTGTTAATTTACATCACATCAGAATTGTCTTTGCTGATTTACTGTGTATCTTTATGCAGAAGGAAAGAGAGAAGAGTGAGAACCATAAAGGACTGCTGCCTTAGAGCTGCTGTTGCCATAGAGCTGCTAACGAGGAAAAAAACTGCAGCATGGATTTCTTCTGCTCTTGAAGGTAAGATGAGGGCACAGCAAAGACTGTAGGAGGGGGAGGGGAGGCAGAGGGGGGGAGAAGAGGAAGAAAGTCTGCGTCCTTGCTGTCTAAAAAAGGAAATTCAGTGTCAGTGTTTGTGAGCAGAACTGCTGGTGCAGAAGAGCAAAGCTATCTTAGTTGTTTAGAGCAGCAAGAATGATGAGCAAGCAAGCGCACTCCCTTGCTTTCAGGAGGAAATACTGCAAAGAAAGCAGGGAGGAGTGACTTTATCGTTTAGAAAATACTGCTGCTTCCAGATAGCTGCTTATAGGTACTGCTTTGGCATTAATATTGTTACCCTGGGTGAAGACAGCTGTGAAAAAACTCAGTAGGTAGATAAGCAAGAAGAAAAAGTGGCAGTAAAAAAATTCAGCATAATCTTCATCTGATTAATTCTGTCTGTATTAAAACGTGTTATACTAGTATTTTGATATTGTTTCACCATCTGAGTATTATTATNAGCAAGAAGAAAAAGTGGCAGTAAAAAAATTCAGCATAATCTTCATCTGATTAATTCTGTCTGTATTAAAACGTGTTATACTAGTATTTTGATATTGTTTCACCATCTGATTGCTGTATTATTATGTGTTTGGATAGAATGGCCCTTCCTTACAATTTCTTTCTTTTTTGTACTTTATGACCATTTGTCAAATAGTGTTTGACTATTTCTCCTGGAATCTTTTTGAAGACTGGGTCAGAGTAAATTTCTTATATAGCAGCTTGTTAGTTGGATAGAGAATCAGCAGTTCAGGGTATAAATAAATAAAAGCATAATAAGGGGTCAGAATTTTTCTTAGCATTACAGTTTGTCACTGTGGAATTGCTATTCTTTGAGATTATAGCACTCAGCTCATACGTGCCATTTCCCAATTATGGAAAATCTCACCATGTGAGGTATATTGATCATTGTTGCCATTTCAAAGGTATGTCATAGAGAATTTGATGTGTAAAGTGTGTTTTTACTAGTCAGACTTATTTTGTGATTCAGACTGAGTCAGACCCATTATCTGCAGACAGTTTTTCAGCAGTCTTCAGAACCATTCTTTTTATTTATGAAAGTCCCCAGTGCAGTCAGTGGTTGATGACATCCGTTAAGATTCGCATGGGTCCCTTGAGCCAGCACACATGGCGATCAAACTTTATCCATGACTGAAACCCTTGCAATACAAGTGGTTGTGATTTAGTTCAGTGTCAGCAAGGGGTTTAGTCATCTGCTCCAAACAATTGTTAGCATCCTGCTGGAGTGAATAATCATGTTTGGACTGAGTTCCACAGAACATTAGGCACTGCATTTCAGAATAGATTACTGAATTTCTGGATCAAACCCATTTGGGTTCTTCAGAGATCTAAGGGGATTATTCAAACAAATATGACTGTATAATAAACACCTTTTGTAGAGTAACTGTTCAAGAAGGAATCGATGGCCCCTATGCAGACTAAAATTTAGTTGCTTTAGGTAAAGATTTAGTCGAAGATTGGTGTTGGATCAATTTAATGTAGTTCTTCATTGACAAAAACAGGTAGACAGAAACACAGTATAGCTAATTGACAAGGTAATGTTTTGCAAATAGTAAATTGCACTGGATCCAGTTGATGGTGGCTAATATTTAGAGTGGAAAAGAAAAGAGCTACAGCAGAACTAATATGGAAATGTCTTGGTTGATTAATTGTGTCCAGCGTGTGAAGTGAAACACAGATGCATAACCTTCATGTTGACACTATTCCTATGCTAGACTGTCAGGTACAATCAACAGATCTACCAACTTTAGAGAAAGTTTCAGAGGCATCTCTTATGATAAAAGAGACATGTTTTATGATAAAAAAGTAACTTGTTTGGAAGGTAAACAAAGCAGAAGAGTTATTTGTATATCTACTCATCTGTCCATAAATTTGTGCTGAACGCTGAAGAAAGAGGCAATCTTACAGTTTATGCTTGTTTTTCCTGCTTCTTCCACCTAGTTTCTATTGTGGGAATGGTCAAGAGTGTAAGGAAGTATGGCAAAACATTATCCAGAACTCTATAATCTCTGCATTTGGTCCAGGAATAAAGCTGTTAAGCCACTAGTACTGTTGTGGTTAATGCCAGGACCTGCACTGATTCCCCAAACTTTCCAAAATATAACAGGGTGTACTGATGGGTAATACTGCCTGTAATTACCTTTTTCTCCTTGCAAGGAGGTGTTACACTGCTCAGTGTCTGTCTCAGTCACTTCCAAGTAGCATCAGTTTTCTACACTGTAGGCTTTTTCTGAGTGCTCTAAGGCCTGATTTTTAGAAATGCTGAATACCTGCAATGCTGTTTGAAGTTAATGGGAGCACAGGCTTCTCAGCATAATTGAAAATTAGGCCTCAGCACTCAAGAGATTTTAGTTTAACAGTCACAATACTGCTTAAATGGTAGTCTGAATTCAAGATACTTTATGGAACTGATTTTTTTTTTTTTTTTTACAAAACATATTGCCAATATTTTATGGGAAGCTGAGCTATGACCCATTATATCCCTTGACTTTTATTAATTTTTTTAGCATTACAACTCTTTTACTTAATACACAGCTAGTGAAACAGGTGGCACATATGAAGAGAATTCAACTATAACAGATTTAATTCTCTGTGATGCTTTATAGCATTAATCTTTTTTCTATTGGATTGAATGGCAAGGAATTCTGCTGTCATGCTTAAGAGTTAGAATAAAAAATTAAAACAATGTTCCTTTATTGTTCAAATTTCTTTACATGCATTTGATGGATTTTTCAATGTACTAAACTATAGTGCCATGGGCATGTAAATCAGCCTTTCTTTAAACATGCTATAGCTCCTCCTGTTTTGCTGGTGAGCATTATGTTCACCCCTTGAAATCAACAATTGTCCATTCTTGTCCCCAGCTGTTCAAGTTTTTTATAGTAATCTTTCAGTTAAAAATTAATTTTCCCTTGATAAAAGGTACATCCTCATTCATTCTCTGCCTTAATCAGTTTCGCCTGTTCACTCCCTTGTTTTTTGTTCACATAGTTATGTTTTCATTTCAAGCCAAGAGATCTGTCAGGGCTTCTGTAATAAGTATATCCAGTGCAAGATGGAGAGTCATGCACTGAATTCATACAGTGACTTCTCATAAAAGATATTTTGGGTTCAGGCTCTTCAGTTTTACAACAAATATGCTTCTTTGGCATGACTCTGGATTCTGTGGGGAATTCTGGTTCTCTGAATCACTTTGAGTTAAAACAGCAAGGGAAATACTTTGCTGTGTGAAACCAGTAGTTTAATGCCTGATCTTCAACCCACAGCCAGCACTGTCAGTATTCATGGCAGAAGAGAAAAGAATCACTAACAGGTTTATAATCCCTGTTACTTCATACTGGTAGGAGTTACTTCTTTGGAACTTACTTTTAGGTTTTCATTGAGCAGCAGATTGAAAATAGTTCAGTAACAGCAGTAATACTAGCATTCATTGTAGCAAGATGCCTTACCCAATTAGGAAAGCCTTCACTCTTTCCTCCTTAAAGCAGCCTTCTTACTTTAGAATGCTGTAGAACCACTGCAATATTAATTATATTATACCAGTTTAACTTTCCTTAAAGCTTTACTAAACTGTGGAAGCTGAATTATACTAATGTAGCCATGTAAACACAGCAGAATTAGGAATCAAGTGTGAGTAGCTAGTCACAAAATTGAAAATATCTATCCCTGTGGGTTTTTTGATTGTTTGTTTGGCTTTCTGTTCGTTTGGTTTTGTTTTGTTTTTGTTTGTTGGTTTGGGTTTTTTTGTTTGTTTGTTTTTGTTTGTTTTGTTTTGGTTTGTTTGTTTGCTTGTTTTGGGGTTTTTTGATATCTGAGGAATTTGTAACTGAATTTGGTACAGCTCTGTCTATATGACAATGGCCAGGCAATGTTGTCATTTCTAGTTCTCTAGACAATTAGACCCATTTTATCCTCAGGTCTAATATTTCTAAATTGGGAGTAATTAGCTTGCTGGCTGAGAGACCTGAGAAAACAAGGGAAGAAATTGTTTCTTACATCAGGTCAAATGCTGGTGCTCTCCACATTTTCTGTTGTCACGTGCTTACACATCTCTCTCCCTTGGCTAGTTACACTATGTGAACACAGTATTACAGGATGGTTGGAATTGCCAAGTATGATTAAAAGGTCATGTCTGAACTATAGCAAAAATCCAGTAGGCCATCAATAATAAGGATGAGGAATTTTTTATACATCAGTTAAAATATGTATTTTTATCTAATTGTCACAGATGGAATGGACAAGAGAGAGCACATTAAATCCAGACAGCTGCAGAGTGGCTCTGTATCTCAGCAGTATGATCAACAGAGGTGTAATTCAGACATATTTTCATACCCCAGCCTCTTAGTTCTGATTATTTGTATCAGAAGGATTCAATATTTCTGCTGCAGGACTAGCTATTATTTTTTATATTCATAAAATCACACTCAGAGCATTATTTCTATACCTCACCCATAATAAGTAACTGGCAATTTCTTTAATGCTCTGTTGATAGAGCTTAATATATAAAAGAGATTGCACAGACGTTTTATCTACAGTGGTTTTATCTACAGTGTTACTGGCCCGGAAGACACGCTGTGTATTAAGCCTGCTAAACCTTTCCTGGGCTAAACCTTTCTTTCCTGGCAATCACAAAACCCTAACTGTGCGTAAGACCCTGTGGCAAAAAATTCTGCCATCTGCTGGCCACGGAAAAAAGTACTTCTTAAGCAGCGCGGTACCCTGGATGCAGCGTTACAGCGCTGTTCCCCCCAGTAGGAGAAACTGGTCTTCGTGCAGAGCTCTTCAGCAGCAGATCTCAAATAGGCCTGGTCAGTAGCTTTTTGATAGCATATTTTTCATCAGAAAGCGCTGGTTTGTTATAATTAAAACTTTCTGTGGGAACATATCAATGAGAAATTGAAATGTTACATTCCAAAAATAACAGAATTTTCTGTTATAATTGTTTAGCCTATAGCACTTTTATTTTTATTCCAAAATGATTAAAATTTTTTTTTTTCATTTTGCATTGTAAAACCAAGAAGTCAAAATTGAAATTGTCATCTCTGTATTAAACATTAATGAATCCTCACACTGTTAACTATAGCGCGTTGTAAATTCAAGGCAGTCAAGAACTTAGGAGTCTTGGCTTTCATTACCCTGTTCTGACCATTCAGTTTATGTCTCACTACCTGTGGTAATGTGTATATGCTGAGTGGGGAGAATATGTCAAGAGTGTGACTATCTTTTCATTCAGATGAGGTAGATCAAAGGTGGGAAGAAAATCTTGTTTTTCTCATCTTTGCATCTTCTTTTATTGTGATTTTGCATTAATTACTTAAATTACTACAGTAATTTAAAGAAAAACTGTTTTGAGCCTGTACTCAAAATAACACACGGTTACAGCCAAAATCATAGCAGTCAATATTCAG
>NDXB01005957.1:31030-45455 GCA_002631895.1 Agapornis roseicollis | reverse complement strand
GGAAAAAAAAAAAAAAAAAAAGAAAAGAGCAAATAACTAGAGATAACTCTCAAGGCTTTCCTTAGCCTAGCTTTGTAAGTTTAGTACTTGTCACATGCTAAAGAGAAAAGATTGACTTTGCGTTTTATCCTGCAAGGAAAGGAAAGGAATGAAAGAAAAAAAATGCAGGATTTGATTAGTCATAGATCCAGGAGTTACTTGTTTTCAGAAAGAACGTACAGCAGTTCTGATCTATATTACCAGTCGTGACGGATAATTATCTATCTACCTATCTATTATATCATATGCCTATATGGCAGCAAATTGCACTATGTTAAAAAAAAAGTTTAGATGCACATAACTAGGATGAATTTATACTCACAGGGGCAGTTTCTGATTTTGGATTTCATGACTTTTAAATATATCATTTTAATGTAGTTTTTAATGCAGTTATTAGAAAATGAAGAAAAAGAACCTGCACATGCAAAACTGTAGTGATCCCAGTTCCTATCTTTTTTTTTTTTTTTGCTCCTTACCCATGGAGCAAAACTTTCATCCACTTCTCTATCCCATTCACTCTGTTTCCATTTTTGCCACTAAGCTGCTGGTTTCTTTTGTTCTTTTCACACCATCCATATTGCTCTGTCTGTCTTTTCCACTTTTGTGTCTTCTGTCCCTTCCTGTAGCTATTTTCTCTTTCAAGATCTCACTGGATCTTCTGTGCCAAAACCTCCTGATCCTGTTGATCCCTCTCTTTTGCACCCTCTAAGTGGTCTTTGTCTGTCTAATTCTTCCTAACCAGTGAGGTGTTGGCAATAGAGCATAGTACACAAAAGAAGGACACATTCCCAGCTGTTGAGTATATAGTGTTGATGCCACAGCAATCCCAACAGTTGGGATGAACAATTTCAGAGAATATATTTTCTGTCTTTCTGGATTTTTTGGAGGATACTTACACTGTGCTTTCAAGGAATGTGGTCTTCTGCAACAAAATAAGTGAAGTGTTACCATTTGTAGTGCCTTATGGTTTCAATAATCTTTTACAGGACAAAATAGTTCAAACTGGTGAAGTGATCTAGCGTTAAAGTATTTATTTATTGCTGAGGTTGTTTGGTTTGTTTTTTGGTTGTTTGGGGTTTTTTGGTTGTTTTGGTTTGTTGGGGTTTTTTTGGTTTGTTTGGTTTTTTTTTGAGGGGGATATTTTTTTTTCTTGTGGGCTGGAGAGGGCAAGTGTCAGCTGTGTAACTCATTGGCTCCATAAAATGTATTTTAAGTTGCCAGAAATACTTGGTGCTTTTTAGGTAATATATCATACCAAAAGCTCAACCTTTGGAAGTTACCCAGAGTAGAAAATACAACCAATTCTCTAAATTATGCATAACCTATAGAAGAAGGCAGACGAATTGTAGGCAACTAAAATGTTTGCATTTTTTTCATCTGTCATATTTGTGCACCTCTGCCACATGAAAATCTGTCAATCACAGTGCCTCTGTGGTGTAGTTAGCATAATGTTCATAGGGAATAAAAGAGCTGCATTATTCAGGATTCTCTTAGTTGTTCCTGGTTATATCATTCAACAGAACAACTGCTAGTGATAGAGTGGTGGTAATACTAATTTATTTAAAGAAACTGACAGGTAAAACAAGTTCATTTGTTTTATTTTGTTCTTTAAGAGCTCCTTGCAGAAAATTAGAGAAATACTATTTCAGATATCTAAGAAAGGCATCTTTGGCTTGCTTTTATCTTATCCATATTTGATCACGAGTCTTCATGTAATCTGCAAAATACTTTGTGACACTTTCAAACATGATACAGTGGGATTTGATGCAGTGATTCACTTTGTACTTGTAACAATTTGAGGCAAATACAATTTTAACTTCTGCAGCTGAAGGCTATTGACTTGCCTGGTGCATTTACTAGACAGATTCTGAAGCATGGGTGCCATTGCCTGATATACATCTTTGCAAATATATGAAAATGCAGAGTATTGCCTTATGGTCCTAGGTCCCCAGAACTGGTGGTGAGCTACTTGGGTATCTTATCTAACAGAATAGGAGTTTTTGCCTCCTCATATTTTAAACATTTTGAAAGGCCATATTTTTTTCCTTTTTTTTATATATAATTTCTGGAAAGGCTACTACAGTGTTTGAATTATAGTAAAGCATCTGAGAGATCAAGGTCTTTCATTTCATTTTGGGAAGGTGTTGAGTTTTCTGTGGCTGGATTGCTGTTTTCTACTGCAGAAGGCAAGAGATCCTCATTTGTGAACTCTCTGGGAAAGCCAGAAGGAGCTGGAATGTCCATAATTTCTTTCCATGGTTTTCCAGGGCATCTGGGGAGAGGAGATTCTGGGCGATCTGACAACCCATTAAATAGAGAAGTATCAGGAAGAATTAGTGGTTCTGCAGGTGTACTGGTTTCCGTTATTGCAACCCCTGGGTTAACTATCTCTGATGCTGTTTCAGCACTGGATGATGGGAGGGTTTTGTTTTTGTTAAAACCAATTTCATTGGACTCCTCAGAAGATTTGGGGTTTAGATTTTTATGTTTCCCATTTTTACTGTGTTTTTTATGCCCACACCCATGACCAGTTCTGTGCCTACAACCACTTTGATGTTTATACCTTCTGTCAGACTCATGATCCTTTTTATGCCCATGTTTATGCCCATGTTTATGCCCATGTTTATGCCCATGTTTATGCCCATGTTTATGCCCATGTTCATGCCCATGTCCATGCCCATGTTCATGCCCATGTTCATGCATGTGTTTATTCTCAGGTTCACCTTCACCTTCTGGTTCCTGTCCACCATCTTCTTTTGTTTCTTTATCAGGGCTTTGCTCATCTTCTCTCATTTCTTTATCAGCTCTTTGCTTCTCTTCTTCATTTTTATCAGAGCATGACATTTTATTTGGCTGATTTAGTATAGCAAGGCTTCGAAAAGGTGTGAATCCAGGCGGCCTTCTTGCTAATACAGCCTAAAAAACATTGCAATAATAGCCATATTTCTTACATAAACAAGAACAATCTTTTCAGATTCAAGAGATTCAGAAGTTGGGTCATTGCAGTATATGAATCATTTAGCAGAAATATGCTATCATCTTTTTAAAGTAAGCCAAATAATTATCTTTTCTATCTGTGACAAGTGTGGAAACATAAACATCCTCCTGAATAACTCCAGAGTATTTTAGCAGTTATGTGTTAAAAGAAAAACTTAGGCATCACTGAAATATTGCCAATTTAACATGGGAATGGTACTATAGAGAGGAGAATGTGTACTGGGTTTAATTTATGAACAATATAGCTGATTTCTAAGACTAAAAGTCCCTGCACTTGTTAGTATACAACACCCCTGTGTATAAAACCAGTTTGTGCTAAAGACAAACACATACCTGAGTACTCAATACCAGAATGTACAAAAGATCTAGGTTGTTTTATTATATGAAATGTAACTGTTCAAGTTTTTGTTTCTAGACTTGATGTATGCATCTTGTAAGGATGCTTAGAAATAATACATATAGGTTAAAGCTGATAATGTGAAATATTATGAAATATTCATTTGTTATTGGGTAATCTCTATTTCCTACCTCTGTTAAATTAGAAGACAGAGACAGAATGCATGATGTGCAGTCACTGTCCAATATGGGTTTCATATCTCTCCACCATTTGCAGTCACTAGCTGCAAATCAGAGTTGTTTGGTATGGACCTAAACTTGAAAGTTTATATGGATATTGTAGTGAAAACAAAACAGAGAGACATTTATTGTTGATACATAATGAAACAATAGGTAGTTATGAAGATTCTGAGCACAGTGAAGCTACTGATTATGAATACAAGTTAATCAACCTGACTTTATTCAGAGTATCTTCTTCATTGGGGAGTATGGGAGTCTCTGCATTTATCAAAAAACCTGCAATCATCAGAACTACAAAAGTTCTGATAATAAAAGAGACTTAAATTTCATTCTGAAATTTTCAAAGTACCCATGTTCAGGGCTAGTTAATTGTGGAGCTGGGCACAAAGGAAACCGAAAGATCTTCTTGCAGAAATTGACAACCCATGGCAGGAGATGCACTACTCATATGAAAAGATTTGCAGATGCTTTTGAAATCTGTAGGGAATAATCACTGCATTGTCAAATACATTTTTGTCTCAATTTTTAAGCCTCGCATGAATTGTAATTCAAAGGAGCTGCTGGGGCTTGATATTTCAGAGCTTAATTGATAATGCAAAGGAGCAGTTGACAAGCAGAATGTTCTCTCTGTCCTGTTGCCTTTATATTTCTGTAGTTACTGGGTTATACCGTCTCACCTTGTCATGAGACTGACTCCAGCGTAACAAGTTGCTGAGGTTAGAGGTTGAGAGGGAGGAGTGTGACATTACTGAGGTTGTTAAAAGAGCAATGTGTTCCTTTATATTTGGTACAAGGTATGGGTTAATTTGGAATGGATAAAGAATTTCATTAAATTAGTTCTATGCCTTGGTTCTATGCTCTACTTCTAATGATGGGTAATGAAAGGAATCATACCATTGACCGTTCTTTGGAGCAGTTAACCTGGGGAAAGATTTTATTCTCCCATGGGATCACATGAATTTGTGCTTTACATGACAATGGTACCTGTTGACAAAACGAAACCCAGCACATTAAGGCATCAAACACAAAGGAAGAGTTGTGCCAAAAAACCCCAAACAAACTAACAAATACAAACATTATTTTTTAATAATACCTTTAAATACAAATATACTTAGAACTTTACCCAACTATCTATGAAATCCATCCTAGTAATGGAAACTTCTTTACTGGGACACATCTGCTTAGCTTTTTGAGGTTACAGAATACCTGTGTGAACACTTGAATTTAACTTTAGATTGAAGATTGGATCTTGAAAAAATGGATATTTCATCTCCAGCACTTTTGGAGCACTAACTGTTTAATCTTCATGATATTCCTAAGAAATAAAGTCCATTAATGATATTTCTCTCAAAAAAAAAAAAATGGAAAATTGAAGTAGAACAGCATTTTTTCCTATTCAGAGCCTGCTGCAGTAATGGATTTTAAATTCTCACAAGTAAATACTGCTCATTTAATGGGAAAAGAAAGGGAAAATGAAGCCTCTTTTTCCCAACCAAATCCCTTTCCAGTGGTTTCTGGCCCTATCAACATTATTTTCCAGTGTCTGGAACACATTTTTCTGGCATCAGCAGCATGCATTCCAGAAACATCATTCCTTTGCACACCAGTAACTCTCCATTTTCATCTTTTCATTAGCTGCAAGTCATAGAATCATAGAATGGTTTGGGTTGAAGGGGACCTTAAAGCTCATCTAATTTCAATCCCTCTGCCTTGGGCAGGGGCATCTTTCACTTGAGCAAGTTGCTCAAAGCCACATCTAACCCGGCCTTGAACACTGCCAGGGATGCAGCAGCCATAGCTTCTCTGGGCAACCTGTGCCAGTGTCTCACCACCCTCATAGTGAAGATTTTTTTACTGGTATCTAATCCAAATCTCCCCTCTTTCAGTTTAAACCTGTGCTGTCACTACATGCCCTTGTAAAAAGTCCCTCTCCACCTTATTTGTAGGTCCCCTTTAGGTGCTAGAAGACTGTTACAAGGTCTCCCCAATTTTTTCAGCCTGTCTCCATAGGAGAGCTGCTCCAGCCCTCAGATAATCTTTGTGGCCCTCTGTAGATTTGCACATCCTTTTTATGTTGGGGCTTCCAGAGCTGTACACAGTACTTCAGGTGGGGTCTCATGAGAGTGGAGTAGAGGGGGAGAATCACCTTCCTCAACCTGCTGGCCACACTCCTTTTAATAGAGCCCAGCATATGGTTGGCCTTCTGGGCTGCGAGTGAACACTGCTGGCTTACGTTGAGCTTCACATCAACTGATATCCCCAAGTCTTCTCAGAGCTGCTCTCAAGTCCATGGAATCAGCAGTATTGTAACTCTTTCCTTTCACAGCAGCCTCTTGCCTCCCTTTCCTTGGCTCATTATTATCAGAAGGAAGTTCCTTTTGCTTTGCCATAAGCATTGATCCTGCAGTTGGAGTGACTCAGTGTCACTCAGTTCAGCTTCATTGTTTATTAACATCGACACTGCCTGGGGTTACAGACAGTGAAACATGTCCTGCTTGCTGAAACCAAAGTTTACTGAATGAGGTAAGAGAACTCGGGATGTGATTTAAGTGTTTACAAGTTCTAATGCAAATAATTTTGTCCATGAGGAATATTACAGATGGCAATGTCATCATTACTTACACTGTCTGATGTGGCTTCACAGTCTTCATGAATTTTTTCAAAGTCTGTTTTTGAACAGTTTGTCTTCCAGACTGCAAATGTTACATGGTATTCTTGTCCTGCAACCTCCTGGAAAATTAGCAAGAAGACTTTCTGTGGTAAAGGCATTTTATTGAAAACGATTCACAGGAAATTTTTGTGCGAGCTTATACTCCTTACATTCTACAAGTCCTGACCACCGGGACAACATATGTTAAGAACAATATAAAAATATTTGGATAGAACCTATCTGCTTCTAATCAAATTACTTTGCTCCAATTCCCATTCTCAAAAAATTCCAGTATTGAAATGGAAGGAAATAGAAAGGTCACAATAATATCAGCCCCACAGGTATGGTTTTGTTGTAGTTAATGCCTATAGCAATTTCATCAATAACTTTTATAGAGAGCCAGATATGATGGAAGAAAAGTGGAATGTGCGTAAAATGAAGTGTGTGATGAACAGGCTGAGTTGAAAATGAACGTATTTGCCAAATGCATTAAGGAGAGAAACTGCATAGGTTCAAGAATGTGCCTGGTACAAGTTCTCCCAGTATTTTTTACAGAGCCCAAGATAACATATTTTGTGTCAGAGATAGCAGGGAAAACATGAAATTCTCTTTTAAGTGTGTTTTTAAAGTGTATGCATGCCAATATTAAGCATGATATGAAAAGTGAGAAAGAATAAGATTTGAACAAAGAAAAAAGGTTTAAAAAAAGAAAAAGAATTGATATTATTAGTAAGATAAAGTGAGCTTATGAGAAAAACTCTGGTGTGCTTTTCCTGCCTTCTCCACTGGTACCATCATACTCAGAAGTTGTTACCAAAGTATTTTCTGAATTATTCCACTGTCTTATTTCCAATTCTGCCCTAAACATCTGTTTTGGTACGTTGGGGCTGTAAACAAGGCAAGTACTGACCAATTCCTAATTCCTTGTTCTTTACCCAGCTGTATTTATCTGTACATCTTAAGTTATGCACAGATATACTGAATCTAGCTAGAGTATTATTATTAGCAGAATCAGTATATAAATGAGCATATTTCTCAGGGAAATTGTTAAGCCCCATTTCTTGGAGCTTAGAATAGGGTAGACAGTGTCTAAAGTAACATAGAGAGTATTGGTGTGGTGAAACCACATGAGTGATTTCATCAAATCATTCTTTTTTTACTTTAGAAGTCTAAGGTATGTTAGAAAAGGCTGGTTAAAAGTGGGGTAGATATACAGAAATCTGATACTCTGAAGCAACCTTCTCTCCATGCTTTTAAAGTTGTGTTGTTTAAAAAAAAAAATTAAAAAAATCAAGAGATGGGAGGTTTTTAACTCAGTTCTGAATTCAAGCCAAGATGGATAAAACTTAGCAAGGAAAATTGCATGGATATTTCAGTTACCACATATTATCAACACTTAGAGAAAAACATTATTTGAAATAGAAATACAAACTTTAGCTAACATTCAGCTCAGACCAATAACACTGCCATGTCTGTTCCTCATCTCTGTGGTACATCCCAACCTGAACTGTTGCTGCTTCTATTTCTCCACTTTTGTAGTAGAAATCATCATTGCTTTCCGAATTATACTTCTCCATGGAAACCTGCAATAGTTTCTTCAGTTCTGGATTGTCTTTTGCGACAGCCTTTGTACAACCAGTTTGAGTGTCAGGAATTACTGTCTCTTCAACTGGAAGAAACCAACAGATTTCAGATATAAGGAACAAAAAATTCAATGTAGATAATGGCTGGAAAAAAAGTTATAAACCCTGGCCTTCTGAAACACTTCATATTTGGCTCTATCAAATGAAACCAAAATATCTTTGAGTTTTATCTGATCAGCATGATCAGGTCTTGGTTATCTAAAAGAGTACTCTATCAGTACCTGGTGTCACATTGGATGCTTAACAGTTTACTCACAGAAATAAGAATGGTGTGTACCAATTGTAGGTAGCTAGCAAATAAAGAGAGGCAACATCTATGCATATGGAAAGACCTGACTCAGGTGAAATGAGAGGTGTACTTTGTTGCAATGAATGAGTGTGTGGAAGAATGCCATTATCATCTCTTGAAAGCAAGTTTGAATGGGTGAGAATGCATCACTTACTACATGAAGTAGTACTGTATACCCTGTTGTAAAGCTCTGAAGCTGTGATAACCTGTGTTGAAATAGATGGTTGGAGGAAAAAGTAGCAATAAGAAGACCATTTGGGAGTTTGACTGCAATGAACTTACAAATTCTAAGAAATCTATTTACTGGGGAAAAAAGAAATCCTCTAACATAACAAACGTAAATATAGCTATGCAAAAGAAAATGAACAATGGTAACATCACTAGATGAATTACCAATTTTGGACAAAATCATAAAGTCCACAGCTCTTTTCGGTTTCAAAAGAATACATTGGCGCTCTTTGGAATGTTAGAAGAAGCTACTATTTAAGCAATGATATTAACTTCCTTGTCATTGTGATGGAAAAGGAATTAATTCTTGTAGGACAGTTATACTCATTGAGTTTGTTGATCTCCAAGTGACAGTCAGCAACCACTTCCATGTAATAGAAATAGGTCAGTATACAAATGATAAAATGTAACTTTTAGCTATATAAGAAATACTTGTAGGAAGTGAAAAGTCTGTGGTCATTTTTCATTAAGAGGCAGTGCTTTTCTGGTCCCAGAAGAATTACTTTTTTGTTATTATCTGTTTCCATGTCTTGTGTTTTTATTTTGTCTTTCTTTTTACAATTGTAAAAAAACATTGAAAAGTGCAGAACTTGGCAAATTGGTAGTGCCTGTGACATACCTGGAAGCTTGCACTGGCTTGCAATATCCACAATCACTCCCTGAGGACTTTGATATGCTTTGGCATCACATTTACCTATAAGCTAGATTAAAAAACACAAAACAGCGTGTTACTTAGAAATACTGAACAAGCTCATGTTTTAAGTGAGCATACTGCTAAGTCAAGTGTACTACTACTAATTCCTTCCTTCAATATACTGGGAGAAAGAAGCCTCACAGGCTGTCTGCAGAGCCAACAAATGATTCGGGTTCAAAAGGACCACTCAGGGAAAATAAAATCATAAAAGAGAAGCTAAATGGACTATTTGTATGTGTTCATTACAGAAAGAAACAGGGAGGTTTGCAAGCTAGAATCCTGTTTAATGGAGAACTCACTGGCATTTTTGTCTCAAGCTGTGAAGACCAAAAAGATTATGAAATTAACAAATCAAATATTAAGTTTCTTGTGTTTACTCAGGTGTTTTAAAGAAACCATGGTAGACGGCTTGCTTAAAATTGTCTTGGTATTTTAGAGCTGGAAGAATGCAGATATTGATCCAGTTCTTTTTTTAAAAGGTTATAAACCCATAGAACCGATGTCTGTACCATTCCAGTGCTTAGAAATAGTTATAAAGAAAGAATTAGGGGGCATGAATACATCAAGGAGAGACTCAGGTTTCTGTAGTAAACAGAAGTCATATTTTGCAGATTTATCGAAGTTCTTCAAAAGCATCAAGAAAAGTGGGTAAAGAGACCTGTTGATAAAGTATACGTAGATTTTAAAAAAGGTTTGAGTGAAGTCTCTTATCAAAGACTCTAAAAGAAACTAATCAATTGTAGAATAAGATCTTAGGGCTCTGACAGGTACTGTTTTCAAACCATCCGTAAAAAAATCTGCTTAGTTGTTGGTTTAGAAAAAAATAATAAAAAATAATATCAAGGCTTATTGTCCAGGTTAAGGAGAATGATATTATGCTCCACTGAAGTAGTTCCGTAGTTCACATGTATGTCGAATACAGGGTGCTCCCTGTATCCTGCCATTTCAAAGCACTATGTGAATGAGGTAGCACTCCTGCATTAGGCGAGGCACAGAAGTCGTTACCTCTAGGTGACAGGAAAATTCAGGCTCAGGCAGATTAATTAACTTGCTTAAGGTTTAAGGGCAAGTGTGGATAATGAAAAGATTTGCTTTACTTAGTTTAACTCTTCTGTTACTTACCAGTGTTGTCATTCTGCACTTCCACAACAGCTGAAGCAGATGTGAGTTGGGACTCCTGTGGTTCCTCCCCTCCCATTTGCTACCACTTTTCATTACTATTTGTGTTCCTGCCCTCTACCTTGTATTTGCAGAAGCACTTCTCTTTATTCATTGAGAGACAGTTAATTCTGTTCCAGATCAGAGGAAATACGTGGTTTTGCAATACTGTTTAGCTAGTGTATGTATGTTTGTAAATAAATGTCTTTTGAAGCTCTCTTATTTGGACTGCGGTTGGGATAAAGTGGTAATTCAGCTACTTACTTTTCTTTGAAAATATGTCTTAAGCTGGAAAGATAGTGCTTATTTTAATTACTGGGTTTGGGATTGTACCTGAGTAACTCCTTGAATATCTGGATAAGAGCTTTTCAAGGGGTTTATTATCTGGGTGACACTCTTTAGATTCTGTAATCTGTAATCATTTCAGTGGTCATCTTATTAACCAATTCAGGAGAAGACAGATGTTTTAATTGCATAAATAGACAGCTATCTATAAGCCTGGATTTCAACTTCATTCACAAAGTGAAGCAAGACTATAAATATTTTCTTGAGCCAGATATTAATGATTACTTGTTAATATGATGTTTTCTCTATTAACAAATTTTTAAGATTACTTACACCTGTGGAAGTGGTTTTGCACTCTGGAGTTAAATCTTGAAATTGGTCTTTGGAGCAATTAGTCTCCTCAATTTCATATTTAATTGCATAATTCCATCCAGCTACTACCTAGAACAGATATTTTGGAGATACATTATGTAAAACAATATAAACTTGGAACTTAAACTATTAAATGTGATTAGCAAAGAAAGCAAAACAACTTTTCTGATGCCTTCCATCCATCAAATCACCTTGCAGTCATTGAGCCATAGAGTATTCATGGAGAAAAAAAAACCAACCAAACAAACAAATTTGTTCTTGTGATACAAAAGTTAAACTAAGTCACTCATACACTAGAAGCAAACTTTGTATTTAGATTCCACTTCTCCTGGCAAGCATGCAGCCTCATAATGGTTGGTTTCTTGTGCTTTCCTCCAAAGTCCTCCAACTTATTACTCCCAGTGACAGGAACCTGGCCTAGATAGATAGCTATACTAATACAGTTTGGCAAGTCCTATGTTCCTGAGCATGGGACATGGTAAAGAAGTATCTGAATAATGTAGCTTTATACTGCTGACATCATTTGTTATTGATTGTCCTGCATTTATCATCTATCTATAATTCTGTCTGCCTTCCCCTGCCCGCTGTTTTGTCCAGATTTGTGACCCTTTTTTACATTTTCTCTCCTATAAGTGATTCAGTTTTCCTCACTATGGCTACTGCTGCTCACCCATGAAATCTCTCCATGTCACAGTGTTGGGCTAGAAAGGGGAAATTAGAATCAAACATAGGGACTTTCCATTCCAGATCAATTGAAGTGGAGGGCTCTGACTACTCTGTGTTGGCCAGAAGTGACATGAAGATTCTCTTTCCAGCTGCTGGATTTTAGTCTGTCTGTGACATTTTGTCATGTGGCTTAAATGTTGTGCAATCTTGTCCTTCAGCTAAGAGAATCATTGCCATCAGTAAATAGAGAGAGGACAGTCTGAATTAAATCATGAGTCAAACTGATATGAGATTAGAAATGCTTTTTGGCTAAGTAAATACATATGCATACAAAGAAAAGGATCTGTATTTGGTGTTAGGTTATATACTGGTTTAAAAACAAACAAGAAACTCTACTTTCTAGTAACAATCACACTATCCAAGGGAAAGCCTTTCACAGGGAAATAATTGTTGCTTGGAATACCAAATGACACAGAATTTCTGCAACTTGAGAAGTCACTTCTTGCAAAGCAGATATTCCTGTGTGCAGAAATCTTTCAGCAAGTGGCATGTTGGTGTTTTGTTTTTTTTTTACCTGATTTTCCTATATGGGGTTTACTTGTCCTATAGTGTATAGCAGCTGCTGCATATGAGCCCTAATGCATTGCCTGCTGCTGTTTGAGTGGCTGAAGAGTATATGAGACATCTGTGCTGGCTGGCAGTTTTGGCACAGCACCTAGGATAGATCTGCTCCTGCTGGAGCTTCAGGGTGAGGCCAAGTAGAATACCCGAGAGTCTTGAAGATGACACAAGGTGCCTGTGTCAGCAGTGAATGCAAATAAACTGGGGCAGAACACTGGTTAGATGGAACTGCAGATAAAGAAAATGTATGTTTGCCATCAGTTTGTAAAGTTGAAAGCTCTGAAAATCCAATAGGTAATGATTTATGATTTCTTATAAATGAAGAGAATTATTTACAGGGTCTACTCTAGATGTATTTTGTATACTTTTATTGTGAATTATAAGATAACTTAAAAATCAGAAAGATGTACATTAAACAATCAGGGTCTAGAGTTTTGTGGGGGTTTTTTGGTAAAATTCAGAGAAAATTCATACACAAACCTGTCTTGTAGCTTCTTTTATTTCTACAAGCTTAAAAAGGGCAGGTTCAGCACTGTGCTTGTTAAACTTCTGAATGGCTTGTTTCAGAATTTCCAACACTTCTGAACTGTCACTTGATATAGGATAAAAGCATCCAAGACATGTAGCCTGAGTAAGTGTTATCTTTGGTGTAGCTGCAAAACAAATAAAACAAGACAAAACAAACAAACAAAAAAAGGATTTCATGTGAAACAGCCCCAGGTTCTAATTTTTCAATGAGCTAGAGCCTTTCCTGCATTCAATTGGGATGAGCAAAACCCACATTTCAGTTTCAGGGCCTGCGAAGGCATTCACTGCATCATGTTTTTGTCTGGGGGGGGCATGGGTTCAGCAGCAAACCATGTTTCATGGGTGGGGACTTTGGCAGGTGTGTTTTGGCTCACCTATGTGAACTGCTCTGACTTTGAGCTCCTTCGGGACTGTAGCTGAACTATTTTACTGCTGTGCTGTTTGAAACCCCTGTTAGTCACTGTGGCTGCCAGTTACCACTTGGTGTTACCTTCAGGATTAACCAACTGGATTGTCTGTGCATAGACAAGCTTGATGGGTATGCTCAAACTTCTGTTTCCTATTCCTAATCCTATTAACTCTCTTTCCTTTCTAGTAATCATGGATTGGATTTTCATAAATTAATTTTATAGTTCAGTACATAAATTAATTTCATGATTCAGTGAGCTTGAGAATGAAAGTGGGACAATATGTGGTCTCTATGGAATTGAAGTAAAATTTGTGTGCCTTATCCTCAGCTGCCTTAAACTGGTTTTAATGGAGGTAAGCCAGCTTCCAACAACCAGAAACCAGTCCAAAGTCAGTATGAATAAACTGTTCTACCAAGAAGGCTGCTACCTGACATGATTTGTCTCTTCTGTACATTGTGAATATCTCAGTGTAAGCAACACGATTTAGTCTTAGCTCTCCAAGGGGTACTTGAGAGAAATACTGCCCTTTGTATTTTTACCATCACTTTTCTTGACTGACAAATATGCTTGTTACAGAAAAATGTGATCATGTTTCCAAGGAGTAATCACAAAGTAGATAATAAAACATAAAGTGACTATGGTCCCAACATTTTCATAAGTGCTGAACAAACATGTATTCTTTTTTCAGAATTGCTATAACTTGCTAAAAGGAGATGAGCTTCTTAGGCTGAATAGATAATTCATTTATGTACGTTTTATTAGTTTTCTAAGCAAAGATTCAAATGCAAATTTCCTTCCAATGCATTCTCTGTGGGATTCACACACCTACTGGCAACTAGATGTCACCATTGCCCCACAAATGCGTCTAAACCAAGTGGTGTTTATTCCGTAGTGTAACATGGATTTTGTGTGTACTGCAGTTCCTAGAACGACACTGTCTGTAGGTATACACATTTAGCTTTAAACAAGGTAATTAGGAACAAAAACCCGCAAACTCCCAGCTACCGGTTAGTTTAAAACTAGCTTGGGTATGTCTTACATGAACACGGGGCATAAGCACATAGAGACCTCAGTTGTAAAGCTTTAAAGCACTGATCTCTTTGTAATACAGAAAATTACTATGTGAACATAGTCATATGTGAATGTCTTCCAGGCAAGAAATGTAGTACTGCTTATTGCTAAGGTCTGAAAGATAGCACAGTTTTTTATACATAATTACATCATTGCTAGATTTTTATTTTGTAATTTTTTTTTTTTTTTTTTTTTTTT
>NDXB01005957.1:0-22546 GCA_002631895.1 Agapornis roseicollis | reverse complement strand
GGGGGAGGAGGACATGGTGGGTGGGGAGGGGGAGGAGGATGGTGGTGATGTGCTCCATGAGGAGGGGGAGGACAGTGTGGTCCATGGTGGGGAGGAGGATGGTGGTGATGTGCTCCATGAGGAGGGGGAGGACAGTGTGGTCCATGGTGGGGAGGAGGATGGTGGTGATGTGCTCCATGAGGAGGGGGAGGACAGTGTGGTCCATGATGGGGACCAGGAGGAGGAGGAGGATGTGGTGCATCATCAGGAGGAGGAGCAGGAAGGGGATGTTGTGATTCTTCTTGGGAAGGAGGATGTGGTTCATCATGGTCAGGAGGAGGGGGATGATGTGGTCCACAGTGGGGAGGAGGTGGAGGACAGTGGTGTGGAGGGTGAAGGTGGTGATGTGGTCCATCATGGAGGGGAGGAGTAGCAGGTTCTTCATGGCTGTCTTGATGTTCTTCATTGAAACTGTGGTCATGCTCAGGGTCTTTGGGTCTGGACTGAGAAGAGGGTGGGCATCCATGCCTGTGATGATGTCTGTGACGATGCCTGTGACCAAAATGATGATGGGGATGTCTGTGTGGCTGTCCCAGAGATGAATATCTGCATCTTTTCCCATAGCCATGCTTCTGTTTGTAAGAACACCAGGGGAGGAAGCATTAAGATGTTAGTAGGACAGAAGAAAGCAGTGAGAAAGAGACAGAAGTGAGAGGTAGTAGGTTTGCATTTATGGATCTGGTGATCTGTATTAAAAAAAAAAACAAAACACCAAAAACAAATAAAAAACCCCAAACCCAACAAAAAAAAACCGAACACAACAACAACAACAAAAAAAAACCAACCAAAAAACAACAACAAAAAAAACCCGAAAACCAAACCACAACTGACCCCCAAACTCTGCATTTTTTCAGGATAGAAGAGAAGAAGTAGATGATAAAACACTAAATTACTGAAAATTGTCTGGAAATACTACACCATAACAAAATGAAATGAGTGAAATGAGCAAAATGAATAAAATTCATGACGTATCAAAACAAAATAAACCCCACGTTGGAGTAGCTGTCATAATATAAACTGGCGTGCCAAGTATGGTAAAGAGCATCTCTCCTCCTCTTGCTTTCTAAAATTCCTCTGAACTTGTTTGCCAGTCTCTATTCACTTTAACTAAGGAGTACGATTGGACTAGGAAGAGGCACCCTTGGAGGGAATAGTAGGGATAGCTCAATTCTAATTCATTCACTGATTGACCTAGCAGTCAAAAGCCAGCCTGTCCTAACATGCTGCATCACACCAAGGCAAAAATAAAGGGACATAAACAGTCGTTCCAATCATCTGTCAGTCTGAACTCACAGATTATATAGCCTGCATGAGGATATAACCAGAGACATTTCAGTAAGTGAATACATACCCAGGGATGGTAGATTTCACAGCTTATATCTGTTCCATCAGGTTCATCTGAACCACTGATAATTCTTGCCTTGCAGAATCCCACGTGCTAAGCAAAAGAAAAAGTCAAAAAACAATGCACATCTGGGTTCTTGTGATGGAGTTAATAGAAGCTATTGGAAGTTTAACATTTTGAAAGTTAGGCTAGTTCCTTCAATACCTAAGTGTGTTTATGTAACTTGGCTACATCCTGAGCTTTCTGACCAGTGATACTTGTCAGTGGTTAATCATGATTAAAATATATGCCATTTTTTAGTATGCTTTACTGTGAAGACCACTTTGCCATGGGTATGGAGAGAGCTACTACACTCCAACTTACTTCTCTTTTGATGTCTGTAAGTAATTGGTCAACTACTGATGTCTCCAAAATGAGTACCGTGTGGGTGACTGATCTTTTTGCTTTTTTTTTTCCTGTCTTTGCTTGTCAAATATCTGCTCAGACTGCCTACTTGGAAGTTTTGCTCAAAGTCCTCAAAACCAGACCCTGCATAGCTATGCTGCTTCCGACTAAGCTCCAAGTAGAGCTTTCACCCATATGTATTTTTGAGAAGTAATTTTTCATAATCTTTTAGTGTTACTTCCTTTAGCATTCTGTGTACTGTGACTTTCACCTGCTGTCCAGACGTTGTATGTGGAATTGCTCATGTGAAAGTGCACAGAACTCGGGTAAAGTGTTCTGTGTAGCCTGTTGTGATCAACGGTTATAAATGTTAACAGCAGTTTACACACATTCACCAGTGGTGGCAGCATTGAGAATTCAAAAAACTAGCTAGCTATCTGGCTTGTGCTTCATTCTAGTGAATTTCTGTCTCTGCTACCTGTCCATTCACAACCCTTCCCAGTCATCTGGAATATAAAAAGCCAGAGCAGAAAATGGATAAAATAAAAGTTCTACATGTTTTATTTTTCCATATTTTATTTGATTCCTTCAGTTTAATTTCTGAAATTTATTCTGAAATCAGGACCTTGCCTGGTTATTTCTTTGGTGTAGACTATTATTGCAATGGGAAGGTGGGTGAGGAGAGTACTTTGATAGTAATTTGCAGGGCAAGCCTGAATTATTCCACTATCCATTCCCCTGCAGCAGAGGAAAAAAAAACAAATAAAGTAACCCTGGGCTCAATGGGATGACAACACATGCATTTTTTTCAAGATCTATGATTTGTGTTAGTGTAAAAGTTTGTATGAATGTTTCACTAGGGAATGGCCACAATTTGAATATGAAAGCCAGATATAAACTGAAAAGCTCACCTCTAGGCCAGTAATATACCAGACTCCAGTTACATTTAAATTAGAGAATTCAGACTGGTTCCTTCTAGAATAAAAAGGAGCAGCTGTAAAATCGGCATCTGGACATGGATGTGCTGGATTTTTAAGCTGGGGATTTGAGTTGGGGTTTTTGAGTTGGGGTGCATGCTTATAAGAAATACATGGACATATTGTGGGAAGATCTTCCTGGTGCCACTCATTTTATCAGTTTTATTTCTAAGACTACTTACAGTGTGCCAGTCATCAAGAAAATCACATTCCCATGCCTGGTCTGCTTGTCGTGCAGATTTGGAACAGTTGGTCTCTTTTATAGAAAATCCTAAAATGTGACCTTCACGGGAGCCAATCTGAAACCAAGAGGTCACACAAGAAGTGGTAACTAGGTGTATTTAAATTTCTTTAATTTTAAAAGCAAACATACTTCATATCATTGTCAAAATCCTGTCTACCTCGTGCTTTCATTACTTGTGTTGTTCAAATGTTCATATATATACTGTAAGGAAAATAGATTATATATTTTATACCTTACTTTCTGCACACCTTTATGAGTTCCAGGAATGGTTGCTTTATTTCTTTGTCTGGTTTGTGTATGTATTAAGATCTGTTACTTTTACAGTCTGTGATTTTAGAAAGTAGCATCCTTAGATTCTTCTCCCCAAATTGAACCGCTGCTCCTCTGAAAGTACAGAGATATATTGGATGACAACCACCACTTTCCAGTGCTGGGAATGCATAGTACTACAGTGTTGATGTTATTTTGAGATAAAATTTTGCCTGTTACAGTGAGATCATTCTTTCTCTGTTGTCAGTGGCATTATTCATAGAGAAGGCATTGTTCCGTAAGAACATGAGGGAAAGCCTTTGTGATCCTAGTAAAATCCATAAAAAGGTGTTTCATTTTAATTTCCAACTGTAGTAGTAGTTTATTTTAAGTCTGTGTGGAAGATGTCCATAGTGTATGTGTGCACATAAGTTTCATTAGCTTAACTAAATCGGTTAAAAGTGGATGCACATACTTTATGGTATATGTTTTATAATAGTTAATATTTTCTAAGTGTTACGGAGTCTATTGAAATCCACTGGTGCAATCTAAATTGTCACTGTAGCTGAAGGCAGCAAAATGTGAAGGTAAAGCCTTTAGGGAAAAATCTACAAACCAGGCGATCTGAAAACAGCCACTTCCTAAATGGGAGTAGGGATACACTGCATGGGACTGCAGTGTATAACGCTGTAATGTTTCTGAGCAATATTAAAAGCTGCAGGGAGGTGGGGTTGGTATGCTATAATTTTGGCAGTTTCCAAGATCAACATGCATTATGGGAAGGGCCATGGGACATCATTACTGAGGTGTTCTGAAGTGACATGTGTAGGCAGATGATCCTGTGCTGTTTGAGTGAAGGTCTCCAGTATCTAGCAACAAGAAATAGTGGTGATGTGAGTTATACTTCAAATCACCCAAAGGATAAGTCTTCGTGGTGACATCATTCAAAAATGGAGGAGTTATTTACTAGAGCCAGCAGTTCTTCAAGAGGTACAGCTCAGATGCATACCTCCTGTCATTCAGAGCTCTTGGAGTGCTGCTTTGCTCTGCAGCAGAGATTCAAAATGCTAAATATGCTAAGAGTAGAAAATTATCTGATTTTGGTTGACACAGAATGTGTGACTGTGATAATACAATGACTGTACATCTTGAAGAACTCTGTTCAATAGTAAATACACTCTTGTATGTTATGGTATGATAGGTAAATAGGCATTCAAAATAAAAACAGGTACACAAAGAAGGCTCTGACATTTCAGTTGCCATCTCACTGCCATAGTTTTTAGCAGATGAAGTCCTTTTGCTTTCACATGCCTAAATTAAAGTTAATAACAAGTCTTTGCAGAAATAGGACCTTCAATTTTAAACAGATGGTTTACACTGAACGGTGACAAGCAATAGTTCTGATCCTAGAAAGTTTTGAGTTCTGGTCCCATGGCTTTGAGCTCCTCACAAAATTTTGTTATTTGTAAGTAATTTTAAGACAAAATGGCACTTACCATCTTTAAAATCTTTTCAACTTTGTCCACACCGAAGTAGTTTGTGTGGTTACCCTCATTGTTGAATTTCTCCAGGGCCTTTGCAGCAATATTTTTATGTTGCTCAGTGACTTCTAAGATTTCAACTTTCACAGGACAATCTTTGCACTCTAATAAATCTGGTGGAACTGTGAAAACAGATAATTTACTAATATTGCAGTGGATATTAATACTCTTGGGAGTGTGCATATGCCTTTAATGTGAACTCATAATGAGAAACTGAAATGCAAACATTTCCTTGGAAGTATACCTATGCCTCACTCCTCAAATATGGGTTCGTCCTATAATGTGGAAAAAATACAAACTTGTGGAAATGAATATTCTTATAAATATTTTAGCTCCACTTTAGAATCTTACTGCCCCAAATGGACATCCTTTCGAAGTTTAGGTTTGTCCTGATACTCATTATCATGCTATGGTGGACTGGAACAGTGACATCATCTGACATTAATAAAGTCTGCATTAGAAGAGTAGGGTAACCTTAATTCTATTACTATTTCTTAACATTCCATTTGAATTATCTAAAATATAAATGAATTGCAAGCAGATGAATGAATCTTCTATATGGTTACCATATACTAGTAATGCACAAACTTGTAATTTGGTACTAGGGCTGGTTTGAGGTATGCATTGGCTTACAACAGTGATTATTTTACCTGGACTTAATGTACAATTGAATCCATATAGTTGAGGTTTCTCCAGCAGATGGTTTGTATGCATGATAATCTTACACTGCCCAAAGTCCTGAGAAGAAAAAAAGATATGTGATTATGATATTATTTTCTCCAAATTTATTTGGAGGTAGGTTATCATAGAAATTATGTCTCCTTTTAATATACAGTACTTCTAAGGATAATAGATGTCGTCATTAATGGAGTGTTTTATCTGGGTCCTCCCAAAATTTGTGGTCAGATAAAATGGGATATCCCTCTACAAAAGCCTTTATTTTAATTATCAGTTTGCATGACTGAGTAGACAATGAAAAACTAAACTATCCTTCTCAGTCATTCTAATACTTACAGTAATATAATACTAGCTAACAGGGGATGTTAGGATGACAGAGATACTCAAGGTTACATAAATCTCTGTCAAAAAATGGATGGACCTTTTCTTCCATTCCTTTATTCCAACTTAATAAAAAGAATAAATCGCTCTTCTAACTCCTCTCCTCTCCTCTCCTCTCCTCTCCTCTCCTCTCTTCTCCTCTCTCTATACTCCTCATGGCCTTCCTGTTTTGTCCTGTGTGGTAGTTCCACCACTCTCCTATTTAGATAAACTTTTGGATTGGTAGTTCTTATTCCAGACTGCTTCAGTGGACTACAACAATAAAGGGAAAGTATTGCTACATATCGTATGTGTAATGACACTACCAGTATTTCATATTGTCATACAACAAATGCTATAACAGGAAACTGACAAAATGTAACACTGGTATTTCTGGCTAATATACTAGGAATGTGCTTAAAAAGAATTTCTAATGCCCTTTAGTTGTCAGCAAATTATTCTTTAAACATCAGTACTGCTACCAGCAGTGGAATACTGAGTATATCTTCTCTGAGACAAATAAATAAAGCTGCACTTATTTGAGGAATAAACCCTTTTCCAATCCTTTAGCTTACATTCAACAAGTCTAGAATTCAATAGATTTTATTTTATAGTGAGCCATATTAAAGCCTAGTCTTAGAGATTTTGCGACATAGAAATTTCTGGGCAGTTAGTTGAAGATCAAGTTAATGCATTATTGACATATGACTCTGCCTGGATGCCATTACTTGCCATGGAATAGGCGTCACTGTATTCACAGGATGCCCAGTGTCTTCTGGATAATACAGGGCATTCAGTTTCCAGCACATCCAAAGTTAAGTAGAGGAAAGATGAATTTCCCTGGAAGAGAATTGCAGGTAAAAAAGAGTTTGTATATAGGAAGTTTGGTCTGAAAGAAACTTCTTTGAAGTAGGTATGTTTAATCTTTAATGTAGCTTCTCCAGTTCTCTATTAAGGTTTTTCTGAGCTGACAAACCTAGAAAGGGTTAAGGCTGGAAGGGAACTTTGGAGATCATCTTTTCCAGCCACTTCCTCATGGCAAAGCTAGCTCCAAAGTTAGATTCAGATGAGTTTGATGTATCACCCAGCCAGATATTCCACAACCTCTCTAAGCTATTCCAGTTTCCATGGAAAAACTTAACCACTTTCTCCATGATTTATTTTTTGTCCTTACATCTAGTGAGAATTTCCCTTACTGCAACTTACAACTGTTATCTTTTTGTTGAGAACCTGTGAGAAGAGTGTGTTGTTATCCTGTCATCTATCAAGTAGGGAAAATGCCAGTGTTAAAAAGTTGCCATTATGTCTTTCTGATTTTCACATAGAACATATTGGTCTATTAGGAAATCAGTTGCCTAGGCAGCCAATTCTATGGCTACATCCATTTCAAATGACTTTTGTGATCAGATACTCTTTCAGAACTTGCTTCCTGCTCAGGTTATTCAAGGAGCAGTGCAACAAAGCTGATTATTGTTAGTAATGTAAAAGTGTCTTGGGTTTGGCTGGGATGGAGTTATTTTTCTTCCTAGTATGTGGTACAGTTCTGTGTTTTGGCTTTACTGTGAGAATAAGGTTGGTAACATACCTATGTTTTAGTTGTTGCTAAGTAGCACTTACCCTGATCAAGAACTTTGTAGTCTCTCATGTTATCAGTGAACAGATGTGCATGAAGCTGGAAGGGAGCACAGGACACCCTACCCAAACTTGCCAAAGGGATATTCCATACCATAGATCGTTATGCTCAGTGTAGAAAATGGGCCAGTTGGCTGGGAGCCACTGATCACTATTCGGGGACTGGCTGGGCATCAGTCAGCAGGTGGTGAATGATTGTATTGTGCATCACTTGTGTTTCCTGAATCCTGAATTTTATTACTCCTTTTCTCTTTTCCCTATTATTATTATTGTTGCTATTATTACTATTTACTTTTTTTCAATTATTAAACTGTTCTTTTCCTACCCCATGGGTTTTACCTTCTTCCAGTTCCCCTTGGAGCCCCTTGGAATCACCTGGGGGTGGGGGATGAGCAAGTGGCTGCTTGGTACTTAGTTGCACTCTGGGGTTAAACCATGACAATCCTTTTTGGTGGCCAACATGGGACATGAAGTATTGAGATTACAACAGATCTTACCAGAGTGTGTTAAAACAAATTTGTTATAAACATTCATGGTATTGGTGTAATAGTCATTGGTCACAAAAACTGTTCATTAATTCACCCTTTAATAGCCCCATACGGCCAGTATGAGAATCTAATGGAGAGCAGAGACTAGCAGTAGACTATCATAGACTGAATGAAGCCACACTGCTGCTGAGTGCTGCCATACCAGACATTCTGTAACTGAGAAGGTGCAGAGACCTTACAGGGAGAATTCTTTAGCAGTAGGATAGACAGAAGAGTCTTTGCTGTTCTTGTAGGCTCTGTATGAGAGCTGAAGCTGTGACCCTGGATCGCAAAGACAGCAGAATTCATTAGGGGTATAAAGCAGACTATAAGCATAGTAGTCTGGTGGTTATACCATTTACCTGGAAATGTGAATCCTCAGCTCTGATCCCTATTCCAAATTACGGTTCTGTGGAGTTAATGATTGTGGAGTTAATGATTGATTACAATGTAGAAACACTGAGATGTTTCTTTTTAGAATTAACTATGGTTCTACTCATCCATCCCATGAATTTTGCATGTCTTACTGTCCAGTGACTCCCCTTCACAAGGGTGGCACACACATAGTTGCATGACAGCAGCATTCTTCAAGAATGGGAGACTTGAGGCCTTAATCTCTTAATGCTGAAGATTATGAAGGCTGATTGCTCCCTAGATGAGTTCTTTAACTATCTGGCTATTGTGTAAAACCCACTAGTATCACTTGCAACATCCTTGGAATCTGGGCTTTGGGTCACTTCCTGACCTTTTTTCTTGTCCTAACAGGCAGTCTTAAGCATCTCCATCAAACACTGCCTGTTTTTTCAGTTGACATACTGAGATGTGCAGTGCATTTCTTAAACAGTGGCTGTGTGCCTGGATTCTGGTTTCATAGGCAAGCAGCTAAAACATAGTCAGGTGCATTAGTGTATCTTCATGTCCTTGGTCCCTTTTATCTAATAGTTAAAGAAATTTTGTATTCTGTTGCTTTTTCTGCTATTGATTTGCTTTGGCATTTAGGCAATCATTGACGAAGGCTTATGTATTCTCTCTAGGAAACAGAAATAGGAAGGAAACAGGAAATGACTGAAGCAGATTCTCTATCCAGCCCTTCCCCTGTTTTGCAGAGTGGCATTTTCATCTCCCAGAATTAAGATGATAACAAAATGCCAGTCTTGAGGATAGGTTAATCTAATTAATATTAGACATTCACGGATTAAAGAAACCCTTTAAATATAAATTTTGAACACAAAAGAGACATGAGAACAGGCAGGACAGAATAATTTCCAGTGTTGTATAAAGCTGTTTGGAGCATCTCTTACAACAACATCTTGTCAGCCAAGAGAATAAGGGCATTCAGCATTGTTGAAGATGAAGCTTATGTACAATAAATCATGCACAAATAAATACTGAGACAACCTAAATCAGAACTGATTCCTTGAATTGCATCAACATCCCTCTGTTAAGAGCAATAAACATAAGCTTTTAAAGAATAGGGTCATTATTTTAAAATCACAAGTCTTGTGTGAATCAGTCTTTAAATTGATACTTACTATATGTAGTTCATGTGCATCAGTTACACGGAATAACCCAAAAACATAGCCACTTCTGCGATGTCTGTTGACCAAATCCAGGGCCACTCCTGCATCTGTTTCAATGGTATTACAGTCTGCAGGTGTAATTGTTTTGTTTTGGGCATTAGAGCACTGCAGTAGTATTAGGAAAAAAGCTGAAGCTAGAAGCAGCATTTTGTTTGTGGCATCAGGTCTCATCTGATTGTGCTCTAATAAAGTCAGTAGGCTGCTTTTAAATTTAAATCAGAGTAGCCCACCAAAGTTATAAGTGAATGCTAGAAGGGCGTGATTTTATATAAATTTGAGTGTTGTGTCAGAGGGCCATTACCTTGACCCTGGATTAACATTTAGAAACATCAAGTAAATGATTAGATAGTGATTTAGCAGATATTGAGGAAAGTAGGCCTTACAAGGCCCATCAAAGGGACTATGTTTATGATTCTTTAGCAGACATTGTGCAATAGTGTTTTACTATGAAAAATATGTAGCTTCTAATAATGTGCTGCTGAGCCTGAAATTAAGAAGGTCCAGTTTATGTATGCATGTATTATGCAATCTTGGGTTTCTGTTTATTGTAAAAACAGTTGAACTGAAAATATGATGAAATATTTGTGATCAAATGATGGCTATATCCATAACCCTGATTTTGCAGATCCTTACCTAGCAGAGAAGTAGCGAAAGGAAAACAAGGTGATTGCTCAGATTTGGAAGGGGATGTAGCTTAAAGTGCATTTGGAAGCTGGTGGTCTGTAGCTGCTATGTGAGTACCTGCTATTCTTCCAGTTTGAGAAAATTTAGAACAGATTTTTAGCAGCTTTGCATCATTGCAGACCAGTGTACAGAATGGGAGCGACTGGCTTTTAATACTGGTGTAATCTAGGCATGGCATGAACTGACATAAAGCTGCCTTTGCATTCTCAGTCTGAGCAGTTTTGTGTGCTTTTTGGCTGTAGTAGCCTTCACAGACTTTTTTAGAGAATCGATGGTAACTTTTTTAATTAATTAAAATAATTCAGTACATACTAAGACACATCCCTTTCATAGGATACACCAATATCCTCTGCTAATCAAAATAAAGATATTATATCATTGTATTAAAAATATTTATTCAGAATACTTTAAGCCATTCTTAAAAGGCAGTAGTTGCTTGTCAGAAAGTGGAATAGAATCATCGAATCATTGACTTGTTAGGGTTGGAAAGGACCTTAAGATTATCAAGTTCCAACCCCCCATGCCATGGGCAGGGACACCTCACACTAAAGCATGCTACCCAAGGCTCTGTCCAGCCTGGCCTCAAACACCACCAGGGATGGAGCATTCACAACTTCTAAGTCTAAATCTAAACTTCCCCTGTTTAAGTTTGAACCTATTACCCCTTGTCCTATCATTACAGTCCCTAATGAGTAGTCCATCCTCAGCATCCCTATAGCCCCAACTCAAACACTGGAAGGCTGCTATAAGGTCTCCTCACAGCCTTCTCTTCTGCAGGCTGAACAGCACCAACTTTCTCAGCCTGTCTTCATGTGGGAGATGCTCCAGTCCCCTGATCATCCTCGTGGCCCTCCTCTGGACTTATTCCAACAGCTCCATGTCCTTTTTATGTTGAGAACATCAGAACTGCACACAATGCTCCAGGTGAGGTCTCACAAGAGCAGAGTAGAGGGGCAGGATCACCTCCTTTGACCTGCTGGTCACACTGCTTTTGATGCAGCCCAGGATACCGTTGGCTTTCTGGACTGCCAGCGCACACTGAAGCCAGCTCATGTTCATTTTCTCATTGACCAACACCCCCAAGTCCTTCTCCGCAGGGCTGCTCTGAATCTCCTCTTTGCCCAACCTGTAGCTGTGCCTGGGATTGTTCCAACCCAGGTGTAGGACCTTGCACTTGGCATGGTTAAACTTCATGAGGTTGGCATCAGCCCACCTCACAAGCATGTCAAGCTCCCTCTGGACTGCATTCCCTCCCTCCATGATTTTTCAGTTGCTGAGGTGAATTCTGAATTTTTGAATTTGCATTGCTGAAGTGAGTAGCTTGAGAGCGGACACCTTCAACACCTGAGTGGGGGGAAAGGGGAATATAAAATTCAAACTCTGAATAAGAAAATGCAAAGATTCAGTGTGAGTCCAAATATACAAGGTCAGTTTCAGATAAGGAATTTTCAAATCCTGGTTGGTGTGAAGGTTTGGATCAGCTTCTCATAGAAAAATGTGCCAGCTATATAATTGACTTGAGTTCATATGTTTGGAGGGATTTTTTTACTTATTTTTGTGAGAAATATTGGGAAATGCAATGGGTAGTCATCCTTAATGCTTATGTCATTTCATTAATCCAGCAGATGCATGTCTGGTGTCTAAGAAACCATATTTTTAAATAGCAGAGCTGATGCAGTAGTTTTCTTCTATAGTTACTTCAGGACACACTTAACAGTTCTCAGGAAGTAGATAGGCTAAATGGAGAATCTTACCATATTAGAACCAGAGATACTCAAAACTAGTGTGAGTCAATTTAAAATGAATGAAAATAGTCCCCACACAAAGGGTAGAGAATTTCTGTAACGTGTTGATGCACAAAGATACAGAGGCAGACAGTATCAGCAGTGTCAGAATGTCTTAGAAAAGTTCATAGATAGAAGGTCCTTAAGTAGTTGCTAGGAAGACTAAGCAGATAAGTGCTCTTTAAAATCCCTAGAACATCTATTCTGGGAAAAATATCAGATGAATGGTTTTCAGAAAGGGCCATGTTGTTGATTTCTCTTAACCACAACCGTCTTTCCACTTTCAGAGATGAATACTAGGCTGGGTGAACCACTGTTCTGATGTAGTAGAACATTTCTTTTGTATATGTTTTTATAATGTTTCACTATAATAATTCAGAATTTCTTCTGGAAGATTGAAAAAAAAAGGTGAAATAAATGTTGTGTAAATAATCAAAGACACTTGAAATACATACCATCAGTTAAAAGTAATACTTGCCTCATTGCTGTGTTCCAAGTTGAACACCCATTTATTACTTACAATACCATTTAATTTTTCAAATGGGCAGTCATATTGAAGAAAGGCATCAGATGAGGTAATTTAGAACTTAATTCCCGTAGTCATCAATTGTTTGCAGACTGTTCTTTCTTTCCCTTTGTTTTGTGCTATTCATTGTGACACCAATCATTTTCCTGACAGTGGCTTATGTATTTTTTGTGTATGAAATAGAAACACTATGAATAAACAGGAGAAAATGTACAATTCCTGCAAAATTGACTGCAGAAGTGAAAGTAAGATTCTGTTCCCTCTGTAAAGAGTGTTGTCCTTAATTTCTTTGAAAAAGAAAGATTAGACTCTCTTACTGAAATACGGCATGGACAAGCATTCCAGGCACAGTCAGAGCAGTTAATTAAGTATCGGTCATAGCCGAGTTAGTGTAATGTATTTCTCATCTTTTTTAATACCTATTTTGTTTTTATATTTGTCACTTGTAAGTTTTGATTGTTGCTTTAATGAACCTATTTCTATAAACAGGTTGCTGGCAGGAATAGGAATATTTAGCCAAACATGGCATTTCTCTTGAGTAGCTTATCAAAAGCTTGTTTATGACTTTTACCAAGACTTGACTTGCAACAGTAGGAAGTGGTCCACATTCAAACTTTAAAGGGTTTGTAAGAGACATCTATTCCAAACTGCCCTCTAGAAATCTGGCAAAACACACAAAAAAAGGTTTATCCTCCTCACTTGGAAAACAGCGTGCTGGATGCTTAATAAATAGGAATTTATTCTAGGGGGGAAAGAAAAAGAAAGTGACAAATACAGGAGATAATATGCAATAACCAACTACTCCTTTCCTAAAGTACAGCTGTAAGTACTTACAGGTATCTCTGATTTCCTGGGAGAAAACTGTTGCGCTAGCTGACTGTTCTCTGCCTTCTGTAGTAGTGTTTCACTCATAGGTTAGGGTTATCAAAACACACAGCTCAATCAGTTATGCAGATGGCAAGACCTTATCCGTCTTGTAGCCTGTGCTGCTCTGCAGTTGCTGTTATTTCTGCTGCTAAGCAAGAGTAGAGCTAACAAAGACACATGTGGCTCCAGTCACTTATAGGTGAAATCCTGGCTGACATGTCTTAACTTTTTTTCAGTCTGTGATGCCTCATGGCTTCAGACCAGGATGGCCTGATTTTACACCCTGATCATATAGCTTCCCTTCCCACAACTTAGTTTTCTTTACCGGTCACCATTTTTTTAATTAAATTTTTAGAAGCTTCCTCGCCTTGTCTATCAAATTTTGTTCAAAGAAACCTTAAGTTCAAAAGCTATTTGGAGGAGGCCAACTGTCAAGTGAGCAGGTTGGCAATGAAGTCTCATTGCTTAGGAGGCCTCAAGAACTAATACAGGGAATAAAAAGGGCATCAGTATTCCCTGTCTTGTTCTCAGTGTTGTTGGCTACAAACTGCTTTCTAGAAGAAAACGCCCCAATTGTAAGTTGATGTCCTTAAGGATATGCTACAAGCCTGACCTGCTTGCCAGGTTTTAGAGGCTGGGGAAAAAGGTGAGGTTAAGAAGTTAATGCTAAGGTTGGTGTCAGAGGAAGTTCCAAGGGATTTTACTTTTTCTGGGCTTGAGGCATTATACTGTTTGTAATATCTAAGCTTTGATTCATGCTTATAAGTTGTAGTAGATTAACATAAGGGGAGTATTTGCAACCATTGTGATTGTATAGTATTTATGATTACATCTAGTTAGAGGTCTTTAAAATATACCTTTAAAATCAAAATAATATATTGGTTGATGAGAAACTCAACATGAGCCAGCAGTGTGCACTCACAGCCCAGAAAGCCAACTAGTATGCTCGGCTGTGTCAAAAGGACCTTGGCCAGGAAGTTAACGGAGGTGATTCTTCCCCGATGTGGTAGTTAGGACGTGACAGTCTCCTCTCATGAGACCCCACCTGGAGTACTTTGTCTAGCTCTGAGGCCCCCAGCACAAGAGGAACATGGAGCTGTTAGAGCAAGTCCAGAGAAGGACCACAAAGCAGATCAGAGGGCTGGAGCACCTCTCCTGTGAAGATATGCTGAGAAAGTTGGGGTTCAGCCTGGAGAATGCTCCAGCAAGACCTTAGAGCAGCTTCCAGTTCTTAAAGGGGATGCCAAGAAAGCTGGAGAGGGACTTTTTACGAGGGCATGTAGTAACAGGACAGAGGGGAATGACATTGAACGAAAGAGGGGATATTTAGATTAGATATTAGGAAGAAATTCTTCACTGTGAGGGAGATGAGACACGAACAGGTTTCCCTGACAAGTTGTGCCTAGCAGTGTTCAAGGCCAGGCTGGACATGGCTTTGAGCAATCTGGTCTAGTGGAAGGTGTCCATGGCAAGGGGATTGGAACTGGATGGTCCTTAAGGTCCTTTCCAATGCAAACCATTCTTTGATTCTGATATATATGTATATTCTCAATGCAGCTGTTTAGTATTTATAATCTCTTGGGTATGAAAGAAAATGTTTAACCATGGAATGTGTTCAATGGGCAGGTTCTGAAGTCATAAATGAATTCATAATTAACTTATTTTGTAAAAATCTTGATTTTTAACCCATCTTGAGAACTTTGACATCTGGATCTTGCTTTTTAAAAACTTTTTGATTGGCCAAGGGTAAGTGTAAAAGAATCAGATAGCTGAAAATTCAGGTAGCTAAAAATCTAAAAAACTGCATAGCCAATGCATACATAAATAAGCCAGCATATCTTATTCTGTACCCTTTGAATGTTATTGGCCTTTTGGTTTTTTTTGATTGTTTGTTTGTTTCATTTACAATGCTTCACCTATATTCAGAAATAAAGGCTTGGTACTATCTGGTAAGAACATCAACAGCCCCAGAGGTCACTGACCATTAGTTATCTGTGCCTGAATAAAAAACATTGTCCCTGTGAAACTGGAATGTTTGCTCAGATAAACATCAGACCAGGTTTTAGGGGACATTGCCCAGACAGCAAGTTAATAATGGATTATTTAATATTGTAAAATCAATAACTGTTGAAAAACTGTGAAAAAAAATTGAAAAATTAGTTGGGAATTGTCTTCCAAAATCCTTCTGCTTCTCATCTCCAGTGATGGGATGGATGGCTTCTCTATGTTACTGGCCTGTTCTCTGCTGGACAAGGAGAAACAGCACTTCAAGTGCAAACAGGGAGTTCACAGTCCTGGCAGAAGAGACCAGCTGTTTTGCTCAGTTTGGTTAGAAGCTGAGAAACTAGACCCAAAGATGAGAGGTTTGGCACTGCCTGGGCCTGGTTTTAGAAGATTTGCTGCAGTCCTGTCTGATCATGCTGTCACATGGAGTGAATGTGTGGTGACCAGATACACTGAATCCTGTGCCCTTATCTGTCCATGTGGGCATGTTGGTGGGAGTGCTGGCCCACTCAAAAACTGGCATAAATCTGCTGAATCAGCAGCAAGATTCGAAGTAGTGATGGCTAAACATTATCAGCTGTCAATCATATCAATACCACCTGGGAGCACTGCAATATGTGTGTTCTGAAGATAAAATAAACACAGAAACTGTACATCTTCAGTCTCCTACTTGTACTTCAGTAATTTAGCCTTGGATATTAATGCCAGGTCTCAATTATGATAAACATTGGTGGTGGCCTAGGTGATGTGAAAGCTGGGTGCAGGACTTGGTGCTGGAGCAGCCACAGCAAATAAAAGAAATGCTCGGGAATCTCTACTGACCACTGATGCTTGCTGATCCATACTGTAAATACAGTTACTACTTAAATGCCCCTTCTGGTATTTATTTTTAAATCATAAAAATCTTTGAACCTAAATCTCAGATCAATGCTAGAAAAGGAATTGAGTCAAATGTCATTCTGAGCCTGGTCTATGGAAGAGGCTAACCAATATCCAAATTAAATACTCAAAACTTTGAATCCAGACATTCAGATGTTCTCTTTAACTCCCTATTTATCTTCACAGCAACTCCACTATATTTATCTTCACTTGTTGCTGTGGCTGTTCAGTTTACTATCATAAGCATCTGTAGTCAAGAAAGAGAACTAACCAAAATGGAGTATTCTTGGCTGTGGCTAGTAGTTGATGTAGTGGATTTCTTTCCCAGTACTCCTTTTTGGTGAAGAATCTGGTTACATATAGAATCATAGAATAGTTAGGGTTGGAAAAGACCTTAAGATCCCATCTAGTTCCAAACCCCCTGCCATGGGCAGGGACACCTCACACTAAACCATGCCACCCAAGGCTCTGTCCAGCCTGGCCTTGAACACTGCCAGGGATGGAGCACTCACAACCTCCCTGGGCAACCCATTCCAGTGCCTCACCACCCTAACAGGAAAGAATTTCTTCCTTATATCCAATCAAACCTCTCCTGTTGAAGTTTGAACCCATTACCCCTTGTTCTGTCACTACAGTCCCTAATGAAGAGTCCCTCCCCAGCATCCCTATAGGCCCCCTTCAAACACTGGAAGGCTGCTATGAGGTCTCCACACAGCCTTCTCTTCTGCAGGCTGAACAGCCCCAACTCTCTCAGCCTGTCTTGATATGGGAGATGCTCCAGTTCCCCGATCACCTTTGTGGCCCTCCTCTGGACTTATTCCAACAGCTCCATGTCCTTTTTATGTTGAGAACACCAGAACTGCACACAATGCTCCAGGTGAGGTCTCACAAGAGCAGAGTAGAGGGGCAGGATCACCTCCTTTGACCTGCTGGTCATGCTGCTTTTGATGCAGCCCAGGATACGGTTGGCTTTCTGGGATGCGAGCACACACTGAAGCCAGCTCATGTTCATTTTCTCATTGACCAACACCCCCAAGTCCTTCTCCGCAGGAGAAGCCAACCTGTAGCTGTGCCTGGAATTGCTCCAACTCAGGTGTAGGACCTTGCAGTTGTCATGATTAAACCTCATAATCTTGGCATCAGCCCACCTCACAAGCATGTCAAGGTCCCTTTGGACAACATTCCTTCCCTCCAGCGTATCAACTGAACCACACAGCTTAATTATTTAGATTGATATAAATCTCAGTAGTGTCATTAAACTGATAGAGCCACAGTGAGATAAGAATCAACATGCAATTAATGCAATAGACTGCCTTATAAAACGGCAGAAGTGAGAGGGGCAAAAAAAAAGCATTTTGAAAATTGTGATGGGCTGCTGCCCCAATGCTCTTGTCCTCTGACTCCCTAAAGCCAATAGTGAGTGCTCTGTGTAAGGGCATGGGATGATGTCTGCTACCCCTGATTTTGGTATGTGGCAAATCAGCAGTGCCTGTGCAGGGAAGTAGAACACACTGGTCATGCTAGGCAAAACCGAGCTTGCAAAGGTGAAGATTCCCAAGGGAAAACAAGATGCTGCAATTTGATGATTTAATAAAAAGGGGAATGCTGACACAGCCAACAGCCCATACTGTGGTAAGAATTAGCTAGAATTTGACTTTTATGATTTTTTTGAGAACTACCTGTTTTTGAATTGTTTTTTACTCTGTAATGAATGAAATGAAAATATCTTGAAATTTCTCATTATGTTGAACTGAAATGGAATTATTTTAGTCTCTGTTGTGTTTCACATATCACTTTTGGGCTTTTTTTAATGTTGGATGCAATTACATTACTCCTTTATGTAAATTTATGTTTTTAAGAGCATTTCAAACTGAAAAAAACAAGCGTATTTGTTGTGAACATAACTCCATACAATATTTCAGTATTAGTTTGTATCCACTCAAAATAAAATAATACTTTTATTTATATTTTATTTATAACAATAAAATAATCCATTTTAAGTAAATTGCACAAAGCCAGAATACTCCAACAAGCCTATTATTTTTTCCTGTAAGACTCTTTTTATTGAGAAATTGTCCAGCATCCTGAGGGATGATTCAGCGTCATAAAATCTTCAGAAACAATAATATTTTATTGATTTTGTTTTGAACAAATGATTTTACATACCTGGTGGCAACTAAAGAAAGGCTCTCCGGTCTCATACAAACTGCATAATTGTTGCAAATATCAGTGTACTCCTGGCCACAAATGACATTTCTTTCCCATGTTCACTCTTTTTCTTCTTCTTGTCTTCTCATTTATTTATATTTGTTATAGCCAGTACAGTTGCTATGTCTCGCTTTAGTGAAATTGATTTTTCTTAGCTACAGGCTGTAGAGTGTCCCTGTGGTTTTTATTATAAAGCAGTTAAGATGACCTACCTCAAGAAAGAATTAGGCCGATTTTGTGAACCATCATTTTTCCTGCACAGCAGGGTTAGTAAAGTATAAGAATATGGATAGCCTGGGCTTGATTCTACACCAGTGAGAATTATGTGCAGAGTTTTCACATGTGGGTAGGGTTTTCCACTGTCTTTAAGTGAAGTTATAAAGCCTTAAGAAAAAATAATATTTCTTGAGATCTTCCACAGGAAATAAAAAAAAAAATGGGCTAAGCCCATTGCATTACAATTAAGAAGTTAACCCATAAACCCACTCTCTTTCAATGCTAAACAATGTTGAAGTTCTCTTTGCCTGTTTATACAGAGTCACACCCATTATACCAGGTATGACACTGAGGGCCCTGAGAGCATCCCTTCTTCTGGAGGCTTGACCACCAGGGCTCAGGGCCAACTCAGCAATAGTGTGTCTAAGGCTGTTCCCCTTTCCCTTGGTGACCTTGGGGACATGGTCCCAGGCAGTGCTGTGAGAAGCCAATCCAGCCCCACTTCCCACAGGAGCTGCTAAGCTGAGACTGTAGTGTTTTGGCCACTGCCTGCACTATACAGCTCCTGCTGCACTGCAGCTGTGCCTGTGCCTGGCTGTGGATATTATTGATCCAGATTCAGTCCTGCAGCCTGTCTTTCTGGGCAGACCCTTGTCTCATCATCGTGGACTTGTTTGGAGACCACTGGGCTGTGTCTGACTCTGGTTACCATAACCAGACCTGATCCTGACAATAAGTCACTAACTCATATCAGACTTGCCTCATTTCCCGTGAACTTACATGGTGATCTGGCCTTTTCCCATAACCTGTCTACCATCTCTGGATCTGCCCTGCTTGCCTTGCTTAGGTTCCATGGGACAGGCTCCTGCCTTGCCAGCCTGGATATCCTGCTAAGCTTCATCTCACTCTCTCTTGGGGAGTAGCAGTCCCGCACTATGCTGTGACAGATTTTTGCTACTGAGGATGTTTTTTCTGATGCCTTTGGGCTGTTTGAGCCCTGTAAGTTCTTTTACCCTCCTTGGTTAACTTTAATTCATGCTCTTATTGAGAAGACAAATTTGAGAAATAAAAGCCAAATACTTTTGCTGGAAAAAGCATCAGTTAATTTTTTCGAATTTATTCTTGTGCTTTGTTAAACCTGAGAATTCTAAAGATGAAGACTACAGTAAGCAATTTATTTATTTAAAAATGTTACATGAATTGAAAGACCAGGTTGGCAATGTGGCTATTATTTTGTTGCGGGTAGTTGAGGTGATTGAATGCTGGCTAGACTTTGGTAGGCTTTTGAGGCAACAAAGGCTGGAGGAAGGAATTTATCTTCCTTGCTTCTCCTGGGCATGAGTCTGATAGAGTAACTTCTTCAGGAAAATTGAGAATAACTGGTCCAGTAACTGGTTTGGTCTTGTCTGGTTGTCTGCTTGAGTCTTTTCTCCATCGAGACTGGGCATCTGTCCTACAGCCTCAGGTGGAACTGGCTTTCCATCTTTATGTTTATTTTGGCTTTTTGGTAGATTTTTGAAAGAGACCTCCTCAGTTGAAGGTGATAGAATCTTAACCCAGCCCACTGTTTTTTCTAGGTGTGGGGAGAAAGGACTGTTTTCTGAAGGGAAAGTTCGTTGATGATTCTGTCTGGATTTTAGAGGTGTCTGATTAGCTCACTGTTTCCCCTCTTCAGTGGCAAGATCCTATATAACAGGCAATAAGCGTTACCTATTTTGAAGCTCTTCCAAAGTCTTTCAGTTATAAAGAAGGTCACCCTTCACACTAAGAACCTGCTGCAATTCCAGTCTGCAAAGACCAGCTGCAGAACAGAAGGTCAAAGGATAGAAACATGGAACTCCTTCTTATGCTAGTGGAGATGGGTTCATGATGCTTGGGTAACTAGACAATTATTACTCTTTGTATTACCTTTAATGTTTACAATTTCTTTGTAGAACATTCTGAACACGGTCTGTACAATTGACTCTATACTTATTCTATTGCCTCTGCAACACCTAGAAACAATCTCTAGCAACATTCTGTATTATCACAATACAGATTTCTTTCTTATCTGGCCTTATCACTTTCTTGAAGTCTGTATCTTTGTGAATAAGAAAATTTTAGAATGGCTGGGCGCTAAAAAGTTCAATTCTTGTTTTGTAAATGAATATTACTCTTTTAATATTAAGATTAGATTAAGAAATACCTGCAAATGGTAGATTTCACAGGATATTGTGACAAACTGTTCCTGTTCCATGTGAGCATTTACTACAGAGCCTTTGCAGAAGCCTATTTGCTGGAAGAAGAAAATGCAAACAATTGTCCACATTGTGGCACTGATCATTAGTTCCCTTCTGGTAAAATGACTGAGAAAAACTGAATAGTTATAGCTTCTGTGTGTATTTGTAGCGATAAGCAGCTTGGTCAAACTTCTACTTGGGGATTGTCAAGCTTACAAACCTAGGCAGCATTTTGAAAAAGGCTTTATATTTGCATTGAGGATTAGGTAATGTGATAGTAAACATAAGCTGGCCACTTAAGGCCCAACTACAACAGCACATTTTAAGTTCTGCTGTACCAGAATATCCCCATGCAGGCAATGTAATGGAGCATAATATTCTTTTTCAGGTAAAACCAATTTCACACCACACTAGTGAAAGAAACCATAAAAAAAAAAATACTTGTTTCTAATAGTTGTGGCTTTACTGGGCTGCAGGTGACATGGCTTGGATCTCAGTTAAGATGAGGCTTGAAAGGCTATCTCTTAGCAGCATGCCAATTTAGTCTTTCATTTTCTCTTATACTATTCCTTAGTTCCTAAATGTTCTCCTTCCTGATCTGATTGTTGTATGAATAAACTCTTTATGCATTATTTATGCTTTACTGTCTATGCCTGTTTACATAGAGAAAATCCTTAAGAATGAATCAGTTTTGTAAGGCAGTGGCTTCCCTGCCTTTTTCTGGGTGGCTTTTTTTTTTTCCTGTTTTCTTTATTCACGGACTTTTAGATAAGAATTCAGAATTCTTACTGACATGTTTTCTCTATTCTAAAGCAGTTTATACAGGTGCAAGTCTGTATAAAGCTACAACCCATAAAAAGATGCATGTGCGCTTTGCTTCTTGCCTGCAAAGAACCAAAGGGGTAGGCTAAGTATTCACTGAGGAATCATAGTATCTGAAAAAATAGATGTTCATACAAGTAAAAGTACTCACAGCCAGTTCGGATGAAAGTGGCCTGCACTTAGAGACATCAGTGGTCATGTCATTTTTGGAGCAGGATGTTTCCTAAATTAAAAATTCTACAAAATATGCAGGATCTTCAACCCACTATACATGAGAGAATAGTGTAAATTAGACTTTGTCATGAAGAAATAAGAATCCTACAGGCCTTGAAATAGATATAAAACTCCTAAGTGTGGAAGCAGCAGGTTACACTTGGGGCATTACTATTAATTGTATTACAGGAGAAAGATTTTTTGTCAGTGTTGCTTTATTGCCTGATTAATTTTTACTTCTTAGTAACTTATGGTTTTGCTACAGTTGAAATGAATTTGGGTTTAGTAGTAAATTAGCATCCACCTAGAACTGCATATCCAAAGACTTGCTTCAGTGCCTTGTTGATAATTCCTGGCTGTTTTAATGAACAGGATCACTTTTTATATTTCTGAAATGCAAGTACGTAAAGGATGGAAAATAGGAGCAATTAGGTATAGTAGTGTTGTAGTTTGAACCCAGCCAGGCAGCACGTTCACCCACTCAACCCCCCCTTTCTGTCCCCCGCCCCCCTCTTTCCTCCCCACTCCCAGAGGAGTGGGAGGGAAGATGGGCCGAAGAACTCCCACT
>NDXB01005956.1:18150-35675 GCA_002631895.1 Agapornis roseicollis | reverse complement strand
CAACTCTTTGCGTGCGGCCATCCAGCCAGTTCTTTATCCACCGAGTGCCCCACCTATCAAATTGATGTCTCTCCAATTTAGAGACAAGGATGTCGTGTGGGACAGCGTCGAACGCTTTGCACAAGTCCAGGTAGATGACATCAACTGCTCTACCCCTGCCCATCAGTTCCGCAGCCCCATTGTAGAAGGCCACCAAATTGGTCAGGCAGGATTTCCCCCTAGTGAAGCCATGTTGGCTGCCACCAAGCACCTTGTTGTTTTTCATGTGCCTTAGCATGCCTTCCAGGAGAATCTGCTCCAAGATTTTGCCAGGCACAGAGGTGAGACTGACTGCTCTGTAATTCCCTGGGTCATCCATTTTCCCCTTCTTGAAAATAGGTGTTATATTTCCCCTTTTTCCAGTCATCGGGAACTTCACCTGGCTGCCATGATTTTTCAAATCTTAAGATGGTCTCAAAACAGATCCTCTCCTCTGTTTGCCAAAGTTGTAGTAAAGTTCCCTGTTTAAAATGAGATTTGGTGAGAAGAGGTTATAATTTCAAGGGCAAATGCAGAAGCATCCAACTGCGTAAGATGTATCACTGAAAGTTTATCTCAGAGGATGGGTGTTCAGATCTGTTAGCCATTACTGATTGCCATTCCTCAAAAAACTCCAGCTGGAGCTTTGCTTAAAAAGAGCTTTTATTTTTCATGAAGCCCATCTGAGCTATATCAGCTTTGATAATTACTAGTTTATTAAAAATTGCCACCAAATCAGAAGACAAACATTTTTAATACATTTTGGAAATGTGTGGCATTTCTGTGGATAGAATTTTGCTGGTGAAAGCAGTTTTTAAATATACGGTATTATATTCAGAATGATTTTTCTTAAGTAATTCAGCACAATGGGGTGTGTTTCTGAGAGTACTATCCACTAATGCTATCCAGGCTTTTTCCCACCAAGATTCATGCCTGATTTCAAAATACGTAACTGAGTCTCTTCAGCCTTGGATCCAAATCTTTATACTCAAAAGGATTCAACACCATGGGTCTAGTTTCAACTTGTTTTAAGGGAAATACAGTAACAATCATTTTACCTTTCTGTGTCTTTCCCTTCATACACAATGCACACATATTCTTAGCCTTTTTTCTGTAATTGTCTTTCTTTCCCCTTGCTCTGCTCCCACAAATCGTATTTTAGCATTTTCTTTGTATTGAAATTGTGCTGGAATATTGCATGTTATATTAGTAAAAATAATTAATAATTAGATATGCCACTAAGATATTGAGATGGAAAACAGTTACGTCAGGATATCTGTATCCCATTAGAACTGGAATTTTGTTTCTGCTCAATTTGGCTTGCATTCAATATCCTCTGCTTTTGAAAGAATGAGCAATCTGAGTATATTCCTACGCTTGTGAATAAAGCTATACTGTAGACTGCACATGACTAAATCCAGGCAGTCATTTGTATTGTCATCAAAGGACATTTTTATTCTATGCCCACAAATGTTCTTGGTAATCTATGAAAGAAGCTTCTGAGTTAGCAAGTGAAAACAGGCATCTTTCTCACCCTTTTCCTTGGCAGAAGTACATGACTAGTGTTCAGCAGCAGTCACCAGTGAACTCATGTAAAGGCTTTGATTGGCCCACTTGTACTTGTGCCATATGACATGACCTTTAATTACACAAATACTACCTTTCCAGCAAGCATATGCCTCATTCATTGTATAAAATGGATGAGAGTGAGCTGAGAATTGAATTAGGTTGGGCAATAAAGGGAGATTAGTGATTAGGGCTATCTCAGCTTAGTAAAATGAGGATATCACTGCAGTTTGATGAGCAATCTTGCCACCTTTTATCTTTCAAGCCGGGGGACAACTAGCTACCTCACAGGTTTGTTTGCAGCCATAGAAATTTGAGAGCATGAGCAGAGGCATTGATTGGTCTGCCTAACCCAATGTCCTGTCTCTGATGGCAGTCAAAAGTGGTTGCATATGAACAACTTTAAGAACAAGAGAATACTACCTGCAGATACTCTCCCAGCTGCCATGCTTTTGTGGCTCACGGATTTCCTAAACTGGAGGGGTCTTTGATGTGCTAAACCTCAGTTGATTTTTCATCACCAGTATCCCATTGAGCCCTTTAAAGTCCATTTAATCTTTTGCCACATGCTGCCTTCTGTGGCACAGCTTATAGCTCACTTCCCTTTGCTTGCCTCAAGCCTGCCATGTGCTGGCTTTCTGTGAATGGTCCAGACAATGAGACCGTAGTCCATTCTCATCATGCAACTCATGCATAAGTCTTGCCTTCTTTCAAAAAAGAAGGATGCTAAGCAGACACCAGAGGATGCAACGGGGGTACCAGAAAGCTGGTAGTATGCCCAGAAAGCAGCCAGGCTTCACTTCTATTATTATTCATGGACTCTCTGCTGGTGCAATAGTCAGATATAGACATACCCTGTAGTATTTCTGCTTCAGTGGCTCTTGGAAACAAAAGATTGCTGATGACTGGAACAGAAGACTTCAGGAAGTGTATGCGTGGTCTTTTGGTCAAATTGAATGCTGCTGTAGAAAATAGGATTTTCTCTCTGATGCAGCCACAGAATTTTTGTGTGAGATGCTGAATTAGTCCAATATATGAGACTTTTCCCAGGTGGCCATTAATTATGTGTTTGAAATTATAGGGTTTGATTTACAGAAGTGCTGATCACGCACAGCTGCAGTTGATGTCATTGAGAGCTGTACTTTGAACATGCAAAGTACTGATTAATGCCAAGTTCCCTGAAAAATCAGACCCTTCACGTCTTGCATTGGTCACTGCAATCTATAGATGCTTTTGACCTGAGTTTCTGTGTGTTTTGTTTTCCCTGTTTGTTACAGAGGACTGGTACCTCCCTGACTCATCGGAGTGTCAGGTTCTAAGTTCTCAGGCACTACCACAAAAAGCATTATAGGGCATCCCACTCAAGTTGTAACTATGTAATTTGGAGGGGGTTTCTATTCTGTGTGGTGTATCTCAAGCAAAATGACATAACAAGGTACAGCACAAATATCTACTCATTCCACTGCCATTGGCTATTCTGGGGACTGATCTCACAAAAAAAAAAAATAAAATATGTAATATATGCTGATCATATAACAAGTAGCTTTTGCTGTTTACTAGAGGAGAAATTTGTATCGCCTAGGTAGCTTTAGTACTGGCATCTCCTGTGTTTCCTGTATTTCCTCAGCAGTTGTGATTATTGAGACAGCATGCTTGAAGTATCAGGTCAATCTAAACTGACCTGCATTTTGAAATTCTTGGTAAAGTATTTTTGTTTGCATTTTGTCTTCCAGAAAATACTTGCAACAACAAACGCCTGGACCTGGTCTTCATCATTGACAGCTCTCGCAGTGTACGTCACTATGACTTTGAAAAGGTGAAGGAGTTCATTTTAACCATCTTGCAGTTTCTGGACATCAGTCCTGATGCCACCCGTGTAGGCCTGATTCAGTACGGCAGCACAATCAAACAGGAGTTTTCACTGAAGACATTCAGGAGGAAGCAGGATATCGAAAGAGCAGTGAGGAGGATGATGCACCTGGCAACTGGCACCATGACCGGACTGGCCATTCAGTACGCAGTGAACATCGCATTTTCAGAGTCAGAAGGAGCTCGACCTCTGAAGCAGAATGTGCCCCGAATTATCATGATTGTGACAGATGGGAGACCACAGGATCCAGTGGCAGAGATTGCTGCTAAAGCACGCAACTCAGGAATCTTGATTTTTGCCATTGGAGTGGGAAGAGTAGATATGAACACGCTGAAGTCTATTGGCAGTGAACCACATGAAGAGCATGTGTTTCTGGTTGCTAATTTCAGTCAGATTGAAACACTGACATCTGCATTCCAGACTAAACTTTGTGGTAAGGATTTTATCTATAGTTCTGAATGCAGAGATGAAAGTAAAACATGGAAAAAATTATGCATTATAACTAAGCTTTTTTTCTTTTACATGAAGTTTTGTCTGTTAGAATTTACTAGCTAGGCAACATTCAGGACAACAGTCATATATATGGGAAAAAACTAATTATGGCTGTTTGCCATAAAATGTGATCTAATTCCTAGTGGTCATAAGCAGTGAGGCAAACACACTTATCATGGTTTTCCTGTTCATTGCATAATAGCAATAAATTTACAACCCTCTGCTATTTGAATATTAGATAAGTTGTTCCATCTATTGATTTCAAATGTGATCTCTCTTAGTACTAAAACTTTGAATTGATAAGTGGTCTTTTGGTTATTTAAATAAATCTCTGGAGTGCATGGATTCCTCTTCCAAAGCTTACATATTAATTCTGTGCAAACAATTACCTCTGCACGTACATAGTGACTGGAAGTGGAACACAGAGACATGGTAGTGGTTCTATTCCATCCATTTTAAATATAGAAAATAAGGAAAAGGCATTACAGTGTTACCATTTATTCATACAACAAAGTAAATATTTTAATAGGTATTAATTTAGAACACAGAAACCGCTTCCATCTGTAATTTCCTTATAAGAAATTATCTTTTACAAATACCATGGCATACATAATTAATTTTATTCCAATCTGAGCACTTTATATAGCTTTTTATTTATTTCTGAAACAAATCTGAAAGATCTTTATACAGATTTGGCATTAAACTGAGGCATTTTCAGCAGAGTCCAGAAAAAGAATGCCTGGTGGGACTGAATGCTCACTCATCTCTGGGGATGGTTTTGCCAGAAAAGAACTGAGACTTATTGTCAGGATAGTCTGGAGAATTTTCCTTACTTGGTCTTTTCCAAAATTGTTTCAGGCTAACAGGGCTCCAGCTGAACTGCATCAGCACAAGACTCCATCAGAGACATTCATCATATAATAGATTTTTTTCCTGTTTCTTCTTTGCTGTATAATTAGCTGGCATAGTAGGATACATTTAAGAACCAAGAAAGAGTAAACTAAACATGGGTTGAGAGTTGAAATGGAATGAACAGCAGATGCTTCAGAACTTCATCTTACTGAATTTTTAATTGCATTTTAGAAATAAATCCAGTGCAAATACCACTTACTCATTTTTTCTTTTCAGACTAGGCAGTGTCCAGTAAATGTATTAGAGTTTTATAACTCACTTTCAATCCAAACACATATGATCCTCAATAAAAATACCCCCCCCACAGATGAAGGAGTATGGAGGTGACAAGGATTGCTGCTGCCTCCTTCTGTCAGGTAATGCCTCTGCTACATTTGCCATGTCAGGAATTGAAAGATTGAAAAACGCACTTGACCCAGGCCCAGATGCGACAAAGAATTTATGTTCTTAGATTTTTATGGATTTCAGGTTAAGGGACTAAATTGCAGATAGAGTATTTATTATTTTGTTGAGTCTGGGCTGTGAAGCAGTGTTCAGCTTGCTGAATTTCAAAAGAGCAATCTAAGAATCCATAGCCTCTGCTTCCTAGAGCACCTACATTCCTCCTGGGAAATGTGGTTAGTTTTATTAAGTCCTCCCCAGTGTGGACCCAGAGGCAATATCATTGTAGTCAAACATCTGGACACCTTGTTTCTTTGCTAGAGCTATTGAATACAGCACTCTGATCAAGTCTTCTGGCATGCAGTCTGCTGTGCTTTGTGCTGTGCAAAAAGACCATGGCACCTGAGCTTTCCTTGTGTCTGGAATGTGTCTTTGTGGTTCCTGTGAAGATTCCAGGTTTCTGGCCAACTGATGAAGCTCTATGGGAAAACCAAAAAGCAGACAAAGTTAACTACTGCTTACTCATGTGTGGCAGAGATCACCCAGTGCCTATCAGCTATATTCTCAGAAGAATCCAAATAAATTGTCTGTGCTCTATCCTCTGCTAAGTCGGACTTTCCCTACAATCACCAGTGTCTGGCTGCTAAAGATGTAGGGGTGTCAGAAACAACAGTTGAAGCCAGGGGAAACCACCAGCCTCTTTTAATTACTGGTCAACAGTGTAAAAGAGAAGCAAACAGTATCCTGGGAAATCAGAGGCATGAGGAGTGAAATGACAGTGGAAAGCTCGAAAGAAGATAAACAGAAATGCGGATGGATCAGTCAGGAGCATATAAAGTATCTATTAAGTATTCTTCTGTTAAGTGGTGTCATCCCCATTTTACATTGGAGGAACACCAATGCAGCTGAAGAGAGCCCTGCATTCTTGCAAATCCAGATGCAGGTGTACCTATGTGAACACATGAATCTCACACTGAATCTTTGAAGGTTGATGCTTGCTTGAAGATGTTAACATCATTGTCGTGCTCAAAATCAAATAAGGACCCCGTAACATAGGCAGGGCTAAAATCTGATTCACAAGTCTTGCATTCAAATTCTTCAGCTATGAGATCACCCTTTCTAATACTGCTGTTTACTGCTGAGTCCTGCAACAAATGAGGTTGCACAAATGACACAGGCTGATGGCCAGAGTATCATTGATTCTTTGAAATGGGTGCAACAGAGACACATTGTGGTAGTGTATCAGAAGACTGGTGACAGACGGTAACTGAATTCTCAGAAGGGACTGAGTGATTAGGATGCCTATTATTGAATGCTTCTATTTTACCCTTTCATTTCCTAGTACTCTGTTTTGCAACCTTATGTTCTTTTGTTATGGGAGGACTGACTTTGCAGTAATGTTCTGTAGCTTTACACTCTACATCTTTAGTACATGGTGAGATATTCTGATGCTTAAACTACTGAAATGAATATATTTTTCATTTGTCATATTTGAAAGTGCTTCTTTGGTCATAAAAAGCTGTACCTGATGTTGAAAGTTGGTGACATATAGCCAGGAGGAAGCATCTGTTTAGGGAGTATCCTCTGATAAACTTCATTTTCAGAATGACAGAAAGATGAAAAGAGAAGTCCAAGTAGGTCTGTATTCACATAAATAAAAGTAATTGAGAAGTTTTATTATGGCAGAAAATCATGAGATCCAAAAAGCTGATTAAGAAATGGTGTTTTGTGTATTTGTACACATAACTCTGTTAACCATTCCAAAGCCCACATACTTGGTATGTATCTGAAAAGCACTTTTTTTTTTTTACCCCCACGGGTACTACACATACCACATGTTAAGTTATTTATCAGGCTTCTGATGTGGCTCCTGGAAGATTACTCTTAATGTCTATTCCATAAATTTTGAGCTTTGTTGACCTAACAGAATAAGGAGCACATCAATCCGTAATTGTTGTTATGCAAAATAGATTATTTTCCATGCAGTGTTCGCTGTGAAGTCATTCAGCAATGCTGAATGCTGAATGCACAGCAATGCTCCTGTGAGAAGAGTAAAATCCAGAAGATTTCTTAGTTCCCAACTACTGAAGAAAAACAGTTCAGCAATGAATTTGTCAGAATTCTTTTTCTTTTTTGCTGTCTCAATCTGTTGCTTTTTATTACTTGCTCTTTGAGACAAAAAAATGCAAACGTTAAAATTAAACTCTAGAGTGTAGCTCAGCTGAGCTCCCATTTACTAGCTTGGAGGTGCAGGACCCCAGTGTTGCTATATATTGCTTGTATGTTTCTTAGTATTAATAATTAAGCAAGTTGTTTGATGATTCGTCATCAAGTTGTTTCCTAGTTATTCTTCTTTGGTATAGTGCTGTGCAGTGATTTTCTTCATTCAAGACACTGAATGTCCACTAGAACAGTGTGTACTTAAATTCTACTTATTTTCTACATTTGAATGTGGTAGGTTTGTTTCATTGTCTTTTTGGGACAAGCAAGTAATTACTGTCCCCAGATACTCTATATTTTTATTTTGTTTATATCCCCATTTTACATGAAATTCCCTGTCCAAAAACATGTCATCAGTGTCAACCAGACAGAAAAGATCTAACTTCATGGATTTTTTTTTTCTTTTTAGGAATAAATGTATAGTACTGTTTGTTAAGGATTTTTTTTTTGTAATCTAGGCTTAAGCTTCCATTTTTGTCTTTACGGTCAACTCTTAGTTTGAAACTTATGAATTGCTTCAGTAAAATCTTCTGTACTTTTTATTGATTTTGGTTGTGACAAGTAAGACCAGCAGTTAATAACATTTTACTTTTTTTTCTTTCAGTGCCCCATATGTGCAGTATAGTTGAACATCAGTGTGATCACTTCTGTATAAATACCCCAGGCTCCTACCTATGCAGATGTAAACAAGGATACATTCTAAATGCTGACCAGAAGACTTGCAGCAGTATGTTATCTTTCTTATCTTTTTTCTTTTATGCTCTGAAAAAGTGCTTAATATCACATACCTTTTAGGGACTGAGCTCAGTATATAATTAATGGTAATCATAAGAAAAAGTCTAAAAAGGTAAAATTGTAATTCTTTTTCTTGTTTTGGATCATTGAAGCTCTTACAAAACTTTCTGAAATGCACCTAGCTAATTTTTATAAACAGCTCTTCAGTGGTACACTGAAACTGGATAAAATTACATTTGAATTCTATTGATATAATAGGTCCAACAGTGAAGCAATAATCAAAGACAGAACTGTTTTATCATCTTGCATGAGGTGAATCTAACTACTTTAGTAACTTGTCTAGATAGATAGCAGCCATTGCTAAATAGTACAGAAAGGTACAATAAACCCTATATTAGAGATCCGTGAAAAAAATTTGCCATTCTGAAAAGCTCTTCCTAACTGCTGTTTGGAGCATAAGGGTGTGCAACAGTTCAAAGAATAGTTTCAAAAGCCTTGTTTGTTTATGCTCTCATTTCCTTCTTTAAAAGGGTTGATTTTTTTTCAGTTTTAAATAATTAGCTTTATAGTTTATAATAATAAACTTTTTTCACTCTTTGATCTTTGTATTTCTTTTGTCCATTTTGACTTGCTTCCCAGTAATGAACAGTGGACTACATTGATGGGCATGGCAAATTTATATCTGTATCCACCATTATTTTGAAGAAATCATGTAATACATTTTTAATTACATGTGGAAAATGTACTTGCTAAAATTGCAGTTTCTTACCCCATGACAGTGCATGGATTCAAGTGAAATTTGACAAACTGATTTTAGCCAGAAGAAAAATTTTGGAAAACATCTTTCAAAACATTGGAAGAGACAGTCATGGTGAGAGCATAGGACATACCCCTCACTTATATGATAATTTAGAGTTAAGGTGAAGGATGATGGCTCAAATCCTGTCCTTGTGTTTGAACTCTCATGTTCCACATCTCAGGAGAGATTAGCAGGTTCTTCCTCACTTTTCCTTAGTGTTGTGTTCTATATGAGATGCTTAATGACCACTGAAACAGTGAGTATGTCAGTATCCGAGATGACTCTGCAGCTTGGGGATTAAAATCCTTACATGTGCAGTGGGAGACTTCCTGTGATGTCAAGCTACCAGATGCATTACTTTTAGGAAACTTTACTTTCTAGTCCTTCTCACCAGTGTCCTTCACCAAATGTAGACATTTGTCATATGCATGTATGTAAATTACAAGGGAGTGTTTCATGTTAGATGGAACAAATTAAACATTTTCTTTATGGTTTGGTTTTGGGTTTTTTTCCCCGCAAAAGACACAAAAATTTTTCCCCTCAAAAGGACATTTCAATCCAATCTGGAAGATTTCCTAATTAATATTTAGTTTAGCAGCTGAGCCAAGACAAGAATAGTGACAAGAACAATTTTTCACACAGCCTGTTTTCTCTGCTTCTGCATATTTGCTATAGTTTTTCAGAAAGAGGGTGGCCAGAATCCCAAATGATGGCTCCAACTATGTAATCACATTTCAGTAATGTTCTCTAACTTGTTCTTTTCATTGTGTCCTTCTTAAAATGCTTCTTCTTTCATATTCTTTGAATCTAAACCCTCCTCATGCTCTTGAGTTTATTAAAGAATTTCTTAGAAGGAATTCTTTTGCTTTTGACTTTCTAGAAATGATTTGAAATTCAGAATTTCTTTTTAATTTCCTCTCACACATTGTCCCCATCCTTATGCCTGACATCAATTTTGACTGTTGAATTTTTTTTTGTGAGTCAATTAGGAAAGAATTTAATTACAAGTATGAAAAATTCCTTCTTTATTGTGTCACATTTTCTTTTGTGTTACATTTCCATAGTTTTTATCAGCCGGTAGTTCAGCTTTTGGGTACTGACCTGCTCCAAATTACAGGTTAATTTCAAAGAGAGTTCTGGAATTGTTATGTGGTTTTCCTCCTGGTGACACTGTAGCACAAGTGCACAGTAGCCCTCAGTCTGGTCCCTCTCTACCACTTTTCAAAGCCCATTGCTGCATTGCTTTACCTTTTTTTTTTTTAGCTATGACTTCACCTAATATTATTTTTCCCCACTTACCTGTCACACATGATTTGCTTGACTGCTTTGATCACCAATCAGATGATACTAGATTGGAGTTTGCTAAATATGAAAAGGAAATGAGTCATTTGGTGTGTTTGTAGCCTACTTCTAATGGACTTCTTCCTACATTACCAAACTATGAAACAATTTTAGCAATTAGCAGTGGAAATCTAATATTGACAGCCATCAAACTGGCCTTAAATGTGTTAGGATGGTACAAATCTTTGGTGAAAGAGGGAGGTGATACAATAGCACTACAGACAAGGTCACAGCTTTGTATCTAAAAACTTCCCAGAGAAGTAATGGAATTCATGAGGAAAGGGGAACAAGCCTGGACAAACTGATCAGCTTATTCCTGGAGGTAAGGAGAAGCACGGTGAGCAAAATCACCACAGTCTGTGGCCATTTTAGTTACCTTCACTGGCTGCTGATTAAACAGGATGTATTTATCTAAGGCTTAGATGTCTTTGTAGCTCTTTTATGATCAAATAGGGTTTTTTTATGTACATATTTTAACACTTTCTAAATTAAACAGTGCAGAAAAGATGAAAGGAATGTACCTAAAGTTGTACTCTGTTTTCAGTCTTCTATTTGCTTTTTTTTAAACATTGTGAGGGTACACCATATTAATATTCAGCTCTTAAAAACCCTTAACCAAATGGCTTCAATCAGCAAAGAACTGACAACTTAGTTTTAGGTTGGAAAAAGGCACATTTGTTTCTTGAACAGATGATAGTTAGTACATTTCATTGTATCATTATTTCTAAAAAAATATTTCTGTGCATTGAAGAAAGAAAATCTGCCATACCTGTGATTTGTTAAAGCATTCTTACATTTATTTCATGAAGATGTTTTGCATCCATACAAAGGATGCTTCTTTCACATACTCTGGTCTAACTTCTAGAGAGGAGTGGTTGTGTCAGATAATGGCTATTCTTTACTCATTACACCGTATTTGTTTAACTTAATCTCTTCCATTCTTCTCTAGAGATGTTCAAATCTTACATTAATACACAAAACAGTACAAAAGAGGAAATGGAGCTGAAACAAGCTGAAAAATTATCTATTTGTGAGTGTTTATACTGGAACAAGAGAGTTAGACGACTGTTTATGCTGTTCATCATGCCGCTTGATACGAAGCAGACAGCTATAAAAGAAAATTCACATTTGCTTGGCTAGTTTCCTAAACACGTTTCAAAAGCCTTTTTGTAACTGTAAAAGACCACTATGTGTTGAGCAGTCCTGATCCTGAGTAACACAAAGTACTCTCTTTCCAAAGATTTTCACTGGGGAAACTCAGGGTTCCCAGAAAGCTTTAGTCTACTGAAATGAAAGCCCAATGTGCTTCATTTGGCCAGATGCTGAACTGACCTCATTTGTCATAGTAATTTTTCTAATGAGATCTTTTGCTTGGGAGGGGTAACTTGCTATGGTATTTTACAGAAAATTGAAAAATTATAAAAGAAATGAAATACCCCCAAGTTTTTTGGCGTTGTCTTTTCCTTTCCAACCTTGTCATCATTTCTCTAGGAGGGTTTTGCAAAAACAGAATTAAAAAAAAGACGCAATTAAACACAATTATTTTTTTCCCAAAAAGCCCTGAAGAATGCCCTTCAGACTTTTAGAGAAACATACAGTCAAGCAACTCTGCGAAGCACCACTGGTCCACCAATAGTTGTGCCTTCAGCTGAAGGAATGAGCTCCTCAGCTTGGAGTGATTGTTCCTGCTGGCAGAAGACTTTCACTGTGTGACAGAACATTGGCATGTTCTGTGTTAAAATGAGCTCATATCTAAAGAGCTGTTCATAGCTTCCTGAAATTTAGCTTTGATTTATACTCTGCATGTATGTTATAAAAAGTCAAAGAATTTCATACTCATGCAATTATGTTTTGCAGCTCAGGACCTTTGTGCTGTGGAGAAACATGCCTGTGAGCAAATTTGTGTGAACACACCTGGGTCTTACGTCTGTCAGTGTTATGAAGGCTATGAGCTTGATGCAGACGGAAAGAATTGTATTGGTGAGTGTGAGTTTAGCAATTCACATTTATCTCTTGACACAAACAAAAGGGAAATTCAATAAAAATCAATATCCAGTTTAGCCACAGACACTGATGTTGATGGGACGCTCTCTTCTCTGTGAGTGGTAGATAAGGATGAATGTATATTGGCATGTTTGTAGGCCTTTACTGTTAACGAGTGGTGGCTTGGGAAAATTGTTTCAACTAATTTCACACAGGAAGTAACATTGGTGTTTTGAAGTAACACACCAGATGTTTTATTCTAGATCTATGTAAGTGGCTAGCAATGTACTAGCATGATATATGTAGTCATTAAAAACTGAACAAAGCCAGAAAAACTCAGTAACTCCATTCTAAGGCCTATCTCAAACAACAAAGCTGGTGAAAAGGCTTGACAGAGCAGCTGTCGACTTTGGGCTTGTGTAGTTTCAGGGAAACGGAGGCTGAGGGACAACCTTATTGCTGTCCACACCTTCCTGAGGAAGGGAAGAGGGAGGTGCTATTGGATGTTCCAGCTGTTCTATCCTATCTTACCCTATACCATCCCATTCCATTCCAGTTCAGTCTATTACAGTCTAGACTAAACTTTACAATCATTGTCAGGCAGTTGCAGGTATTGTGGTAGAAATGTGTTTTATTTGAATTTAAATGCAGAGGAGGAGGTGACTTTATGTAGCGATCCATATGGGCTGCTTCCCAGCTATGATGCAAGATAGAAAAAATTATACATTCTTTGGCCTACTTTTCTTTATGTGTCTTTTAAAACACTTGTAAATGTGTATGTGGTCAGAATTAATTTAAGAGGAAAACTGAGTAATTGTATGACACATTATATCCTTGAAATATATATTCAATAAATATGGTTTTATATTAAGCTATTCAGTCTGGAAACAGGAAGGTGCTTGCCAGGAAAATGGTCTCACATAGTAGTCCATAACAGGTCTAATTTGACTTGGTTCAAGACAAATATTCTGAAGGATTGAAAGAAGCTCTTTCAAAGTAGCTAAATGGATTGTCTGCTTTCCTGACTAGATGACCTTGACCAAATATCTTAGCACACCTGAGCACATTCATGGTTTGAAAAGGCAGGGCTACTGAAGAAGGAACTGATTTCATTAAAACAAATTACTGCCTCTTAATTCATGAGGCTCAGCAGTATAAAGTAATGAAAAAATCACTCAGTTGGCAGAGAAGGGAATATGTCTCATTAAATGTCTGTGTGAAGCTGAGCACATTACTGTTTTCTGCAGAGAGTCAGGTAAATTTACCAAATGTGGGACTGGCAGCTCTCTGGGGACAGAACACCTGCTTTGTAACTAATCTAATTTCTTCTCAGAGTTTCTTTGTGATGAAACAGCTTAACCTGCAAAGAGAAGTTAAAAGTTCTGGGTTTGTTTTTTTTCTAGTGCTTTTTAATGGGCTTTTCTGAGTAAGCTCAAAAGCATTACCTTACTACCCTTTGGCAATTTATCTTGTAAATACAGGTTTGTGCAATAAATGACCAGATTTATGAAATAAGGTACCAGACTAGCTATGATATTTTACTTCTCTAATGTAAAAAGCATTACATAAGCAAAATATCAGTGTTGAATACCAGCTGGAAGCTCTCAGGCTTCATAGCTGTGGCTGCTTTGTACAGGATGAATCTAGAGCATATTAGGGGGAATAAGTGTACTGAGACAGTCCTCATTGTAGAAGGTACTGCCGTGTGCCTGCTATATGCTTAGGCTGTGGGAACAGCTCTTGAGAAGTAATACAGAGGGAACTGAGGAAAAGTAGAGTAATTCCAGGACTGGGACTGGAGAGAGAGAAGACAAAGCTAAATAAATTAAACTTTGCTATGCCCTGGCCTACAGTGTGAACATCTGGCCAAAGTTACAGCCTTTCAAAGTTACCGAGTTTCCAGATCTGAGAAAACATGTCGAGAAGGCTCCTGACAATCTGAGAGTTGATAAATTCTCAATGGGTAGGAGAAATGATCCAGGACTCATATCAAATCTGATTTGCCAGTTGATATTGAAAGTGCACTTATTTTTTTTCAGAAAGGCTCTTTGAGACAGAAATTTTACCAGGTTTTCCTTTTTTTTATAGATACTGTGTGTAACATATACCACAATATCTATGCATAATTGTTCTAATTTTGTTTCTATAATTGTACCTATTGGTCTTGTTCTTTTTCAGTTGTAGATTACTGTGCTTTGGATAATCAAGGTTGCCAACATGAATGTGTTAATACAGAGGACTCCTATTACTGTAGATGCCACCCAGGGTTCGTTTTAAATCCAGACAAAAGAACTTGCAGAAGTAAGTTGTGATAAAGTTTAATTATGAACAGTTCATACTACTTCTGTCGTCTTCTCCTGGGAAAAGTGGATAATGCATCAGGTATAGAAAATGGCATGCCCTGGAAGCCAAAGGTCTTGAAAGCATTGCAAGTTGTTTTGGGCTTTTTTTGGGGGGGAGGCTAAGGATAGGGGTCCCTCCTATGAGAAGGAAGCTTGTAACATGAACATAGGCTCCTTTTCAACAATGAAAACCCAAAAGTTTGTCTTGCATAGTCTTTCTGATTATCCAGACTTTTCAGTTAGAATGTCATCTCCCTAGCAGGGTAAACAAGTCTGTACAAGAGAATTTATAATCAGCCTGGTTTGTAATAAAAGCTAAAATTAAATAGAGCAGTTCTACAATCAGAGAGCATGAACACTGCAGCCTATTTTCCCATGGATTTTTCTCAAGAGTGAGTTTTTTGATAGTGAGCTAAAGTTCTGGCAACCTTGGTATCTTCTACCAAGCTTCCATGTTTCCACCAGGTTATAATAACTTCATGACTTTGCTTGCTTGTTGTTTGTCAAATTTGATTGATACCAGGCTAACATGCTCAAAAATTACCAGAGTTAGGAGTGAATATAAAGTGGAGGGGACTGACAGACCAGAAAGTATTCTTTCCAAAGCTTCCTGTAATTGGCAACACAAACTAAAACCTCCACGATGTTTAATGTCATAACTCACTTTCAGGAATGTGAAGCAAAAACCTTAATACACCTTTCTTCATAAATATGGGCCTTGTTAAAGAAATGTTACTATTGTGTCTGTAAGCAGACAAACTCCCTTAGTTTAGGTGAGTGGAACTGCTGATGCCAGTGGTGAATTTAATCTGTATAATTGAAAAATATGTTCATATATTATTTCTCAAAAAAATACATCAATATAGAACTGCATTTCTGTGCCATTAACAGCCTTGCACGCTTTTCAGAGTTTATCATGAGGGACTATGTTAAACCAGAAACATTTTGTGTATTCTGATTGGTATCTGTTTCATTTAATTTTAGAGTTTAGAAAGAAAGCATTTAATCCAGGCTGTATGTCTGGTCTTACAATCACAGGAAAGAGACACACTTCCCCAAGACCAGAGTACAGTTTGTACTGGTTCAAGGTGCTTATAGATTGTATTAAGTCGCTCATTTGTCTAGTAACTGTCAGCTAAGGGTTGGAAATTCTCTTATACTTCCACATGTACTTCCACACCCATGTGTTCTTGAATCTTATTATAACATAAGTGCTTTCCACTCCCCAAGCACAATTTTTTTGTTAACTCACTCAAACTAAGTATGTGGATCTTACGCAGTGTTTTCTCCCCAAGTTTGAACAGAGCAAAGACCTTAAGACTACATAAACATTTTATATGTCTTGAATGGTTTTTAACTTATGGTCTAGCTGTATGAATTACTTTAACCTTTTTAAATTGGTGAGCCACAGAATGGGAAGCTGGGAGAGTAGCAGGGAAAGTATTATTTTGTGCTTGTTCTGTCTTTATCCTCTTAGGTATCTATTGCTTGAGATAGCACATTGGGCTATATAAACTCAGTCTGACCATGTGCTGTTGTCTTTATGTTGAAATATGGACAGGATCCCTGGAAGTCATTTATTCCAGCTTCCTCTTCAAAGTGGAACTGCCACAAACTGTAGATCAAGTCAGCTATGGTTTTGTCTAGTTGAGTCTTACAGATCTCCAGTGAAGAGTCCAAAACATCTGTGAGCAACCTGCTCCACTGCTGTACTATCCCTCTAATGGAAAACATTTTCCTCATGTCCAGTTGTAATGACCCAAGCCACAAGTGGTGACCACTGTTCCCTGTTACATTACTTGGTACTAGCAAGATGATTTTAGTTCCAACACCTTTGAAATGACCTACAAGAAGGAATTGGAGGCTGCAATATCTTCCTTTTCACCAAGCTTATTAAGACTAGATTCCTCAAGTTCTCTGCACAAGTCAGATGCACTGTGTCCCAGCAGCAGGTCTCTGTTGAGCCCTCTTCAGTTTATTCCCTTTAACTGGAGGAGGAAGGGAAAGGATTATTCCAGAACTGGACTAGGTATGTCAAGTGCAGTCTCCAGCTGGCCTGGCAATACCCCTTGTTTATGCAGAACCTGACCTGTAGACTGACTTCTCAGCTTGACCATGGCCTTCCTTGCCACTGTGAACCTGCCCAGCAGTTACTGGGCAAAAAGGCAAAAGCCTACAAGTTGGAGCCTTCTGCTACCTGTTTACACCCACCTTTTGGTCAGGTGGGGTAACAGACTCCACCACCGCATTCCCATTGCCATTTCCTGTCTGATCTTGACCAGAAGCTCTCAGCAGGCACATCTATCGTTTCATATTGGATCTCTGTGGAATGGAGGAGATCTTTAACATAAAACACAAAAGTACACTGCTCTGCCAAGGAGTGCAGTCTGGGAGCTAAGGATGGCTACAAGAGAAGCAGGGCCAGTAATCTCTCTGACAAGGCCTTTGATCCCACAGTATCCAAAGAAGAGGAACAAAACAGGGCTTGTGACAGTAAACAGGCTCAGCCAACAGTCCGGTGATCACCAGACCAGTTCGTAGTATCAAGAGAGTTCTCAGGTCAATTCAAAAACTCAAGTTAGCCAGTCTGCATATCACGATTAGCAAAATGGAAGGCCAGGCACAGGCATACCTATAACTTAGCTCAAGCAAGAACCAAGGATGAGAGACTGACATTAAATGCAGCTCCCAAGCCAAGGGGCAGAGGCCACAGACAGGCTTTTCACAGCTCTCTGCATCTCTGCCTTGTTAACTGAATTCTGGTTGTTTGAATTCTGGTTGGTTTTTTGGTTGTTTGGTTTTTTGGTTGTGGTGTTTTTTTTCTTTTTTTTTTTTTTTTTGTAAATGCTTTAAATTAATTTAAGTT
>NDXB01005956.1:0-17995 GCA_002631895.1 Agapornis roseicollis | reverse complement strand
TTTTTTTTTCTTTTTTTTTTTTTTTTGTAAATGCTTTAAATTAATTTAAGTTAAAAATTTCATCAGGTTGCAATTAGGGAAAAATCAAAGTGATTGAAAGTGACTGGACATGGGAGGTCATAGAGATTGATTTGAAGGAGTAGTCAGAGAGAAATGTCAAATCATTCTCTTTCAAGATGCATGTCCTGAATCCAAGCATAAATAAAACTTAGTAAGCCAGTTTTATTTACACTTTATCTAATCTGTGCCTTGCTAATAAAATAAAAGATGAATGAAGGAACTGTGTAGATCTTAATTCTGTGAAAGTCAAGACAGCATGAGAGCTCATTAGAGCAAAAATATCCTCTAGCTCTCATATGTTATAAATCACGCTGCCTCTGAGTCAGCATAAACATGAAGAAACAGCTTCAGATCACTTGATTTAACATGTTTGTAAATTTAAAACCTTTAACATAAATTTCTTATGTTTGGCTTACATACTGAATCTCAGGGATGATTGCCAATTAGCCAAAACTCACGCCCATACCAGATCACATCTCTGCATCAACAAGCAGGTCTGTAGTGCCAACTCAAGATTATCTCAGCATCCTGGCTTTCTTTTCTTAAATAGAAAGCAAGCTTTTGTGCTTATGGCTACAAAGAAAATCTGGAAAATGTCAGTGTTATCAATATGGTCATGCATATCTGACAGACGTTTTCCCTGGGAATTACTCCAAACTTTTTACAATAAAATACAAGGAACAAGGTTCATGAGAGCAACCCTCCAAACACCAGCAGAGTGCTCTGTGTGTAGCTGGAAGAGAGCAGCAAATTCAGATTATCAGTGAGGCAGGAAGAGATCATTCCTAGCTACAATGTTAACTATTAAGAGGTCTTTTGTCACTCTTGCTGCTCCCCTCAGGAGGACAGATGTAAGCTTCTGCTTGTACTTAGGGGTGCTGAGCCCCAACTGTTCTTTAGGGAAGGCCCCTGTTTGAGTTGTGGGCAGGTTCACATCACCTGTAGCTTGTGGAGAGGCCTTCTGTTATAGCATACTTAATGGACTGTCTTAATGACACCCTGTGAAATGTGTTTTTAGTGTTACCAGAATAATAGCCTCAAGTTTCCAAAAAGATAATAATACATGTTTTTCAGCTCCTTGTGGTTGCCTTCAGAATCAGTTACGCAGGAAAAGTGTGTCCTGCACACTTGAGTTAGCAGGAGTTTGAGCAGGTAACTGCAACACAGCGCTGAGAAGGTCCAGAAGGCATACAGCTATCACATGGTTTTATGGATTCTGTCTCTCCAGTGCACTCTTGAACAAGCCATATTTTCTAAAGTATTGGGGTTTTATTAAACAGATAAAATCCCTGTTATGTACATAGACATGTACATATGCTGTCATAAAAAGGTTTGGTAAAAGAAATGTTGTATAAATATATGTCCTGGGTTTAGCAGTTGCAGTCAATTTTTCTCCTCCTTAGTAGCTGATGCAGCTTTTATGTTTTGACTCTCCCCAGGAACATAGCTGATAATACCGATGTTTTTAGTTGTCCCTAAGTAATGTTTATTCTGATCAAGGACTTTCTGAGTCTCATGCTCTGCCAGGGAGGAGGGGAGGCCGGGAGGAAGCAGGGATAGGATACCTGACCCAAACCGACCAAAGAGGTATTCCATACCATAGTACGTTATGCCCAGGATGTAACTGAGAGTTATCCAGAAGGGCTAGTGCTCTGGGGGGGTTGGAGGAGGTATTCGGTAGGTGCTTGGTTGGGGTGGGGTGTTGTGAGTTATCTGTTGGTGGTTGGTGAGATGCTGTATTCTTTTCCCTTGTTATTTCCTTTATCATTATTATTATTGGTGGTAGCAGTAGTGATTTGTGTTATACCTTAGTTACTGAACTGTTCTTATCCCAACCTGTGGGAGTTGCATTCTTTTGATTCTCCTCCCCATCCCTCTGGAAGCAGGGGAGGGCAAGAAAGGGGGGTGGGTGAGTGAACGAGATGTGTGCCTGGGTTTAAACCCAGCATGTAGAGCTCATAAATGGTAAAGTACTCCTCTTATGTTCTCTTAGAAAGTCACATTTCACTTTCTTTGTCCTGGAAATACAGGTGGTTTATTATTGCTAAGGGCTTTCATCATATATAAAGGCTCAATTGTGTTAGCCTGCCACATATACAAAGAAAGAATAGTTCCTGCCTCAAAATGCCCATTACCTGTGGGAATAATAATTAGCCTTTAAATGTCAGTTTTCAGATTGTGTAATGAGGTGTTCAAAAGTGCCTGTATGTCTTTAAAAATGGGACTTGCTTGATTTGTTACTTATTTATCTATTTTTAGCAGTGCTGGGGGGTTAAGGCCATTCTTTTACTGGTATAAATTATTTAACTCCACTGATATAAAACTAAGTGATGGCCAGACACTGCGTCTAAGTGAATGTCAGGTTCTTTGACTTCATCAATAGTAGTAAACACTATGTGGTAAATGCCACAGTACTTACTGCGCAATTACGTTCCTTTTCAATGTACTTTATATGCAAGTTGTAGCTGTTTCTAGACTTTGCTAATCTTCTCTTTCATGAGCATTTTAAACAGAAGAATTGTGTAGCAACACACAGAGCTGTTAAAACACCAATGCTCCCCATGACTTTAGAATCCTGGTTTTGTCTTATGAACAACGTTCAAAAACATCTTTGTGCATTTAGCACCTATAGTATCTAACTTGCTCTGGGTAAATTAAAGAAGCAATTTTGATAAGGCAATGTATAGGACTTAGCTGCAAAATGTTAAGGAATATTTAAGATTCTAATTCCTCTACTGAATGTAGTACATGTGTTCTCGGAGAATTCTTTGAAGTACACAAATAGCAAATATTTGGAAAAATGATTTTATTTTCATAGTTTGAAACAAAATGGCAAAAAGCCAGAATGGTGCCTCAGAAAGAAGAAGAAAAAAAGCTAAGGATAAAGAGAATAAAACATAGTAACTGGAGTTTTTACATACAGTATTTCTGAGGAATAGTACTTCTTGCTGACAATTTTTTCCTCATTTAGGACCAGACTTTTGTGCTCTTCAGAACCATGGCTGTGAGCAGGAATGTGTTAATACAGACAATTCCTATTTTTGTCGATGCCAAGAAGGGTTTAGACTTAATCCAGATGAAAAAACATGCAAAAGTGAGTAATTCTTTGGACTTCATAAAGTTCATCTGCTTTTATTTCTCAAACCTGCTGTAAATGGTTTCCCTTCCGAAGGGATGAAAGTTTTCTCTATAATTAAAGTTCAAACAACTGTTTCTTTATGAACTTGAATTTTAATTGAGCCAGTCATGCTGGCAAAATATACTGTTGCTATTTTGTAGACTAGATTGTATATTAAATGTTTTGTGAAGAGAGTTAGGGAAACCTGAGGAGTAACACAGGAGTGGCTCAAAGCCAGTAAGTGCCTTACTTATTTGAAATTTTCTGACCTTGAATGGTGGTGACATAAACAGCTGGAAAAAAGAAAATAATAATAATTTACCTTGTTTTGCCCCATTGGCTTCCCCAAGGACAGATGTATTTCATTAGCTTGGGAAAGTGCTGGGTAGGTAATGTAGCTATTAAAATCAACATGTCACACATGAAACCCCACAGTTCCGTAAAACAATTGTAAAAACAGCCTCAGCAATGTAAGGGTTCTAAACCAATCACACATACTATTTACTTTAAAAAGTCTTCTGTGTTACAGCTCTTCTTGAGTGGGGGGCTGGAATCACAATAGATTTTCAATGTAATGTTGTTAAAGTTTAAGGAGGATATGTTCAGTAAAATGAACTAGCCTGATCTGGTGACTCAGTGCTTGGAGGGGAGAAATGTGTTCCTGATATTTTATGAATAAGAAGCTTGCCTGGAACAACATAGTTATATTTCAGATGCTCATAAAATTTTTCTGGTTTTGGAATTGTATTTTCTTTCAGTTTTAAGGACTTGTTCTCATGAAGCATCTTTGTCTACAGAGTGCTGTTTAACAGCAATCCATTCTATTCTGGTTTTTATTATCTATATGATATTTTAATACATTCAGGCTCCTATAGATTGGATGTGCCTTGGTAAGTATAGGAAAAAAAGAACAGTGTTTTGTAAAGTATTCATTGCCAAGGATGTAGCTGCAAACTGAAGGCAAATTATAATCCCCATTTCAGAATTCTTAACCTTGGTGACATTTCCAGGATTACACTCCTATTCCAAATCTTGTTATAAGAAGTCTCCTGTTAGATAAGTTAGTAAAATAAAGCAGAACATTTGCAAATATGTCCTCTTTATAAATCAGGGAGAATGCATCACCGGTGAGTAGTACCAAGCCTTCCTCCTTCACCATGATGCATGGCTTCTGATGACTACAGGAGCAGGTCTACGGGAGCCAAAGCGAAGTCTTGTATAGCCAAGTATTTGCCATCCACTCTCAGATCCTTAACTCACTATTAGCTTTAACAGGTGTCCAAAGAACAGAATCCAGTACTGTTTAAGAAAAGTGAGTTTTTCTAAACCATTTTACTTCAGAAACCCTCATGGCTGGCTTGAACTCCTCACTGTTTTTCTCTCCACAGAAGTAAACATCTGTGCTTTAGGTTAGCATGACCATGAACATGAATGGGTTGACATGAAAGAGTCATTTGTATGCAAGTGTCATCCTGGATACGCCCAATGACATGATGGCAATACGTGCAGAAATGAGTGTGTCTCATAAACTGCAGTGACAATTACTGCAGTGGGACGAGGTGTGAACAGAATGAGAAAACACTCATGGGTCCCTTTTGAGATCTTTCTGAGCTGTGCAAACCTATGTTATTGTAAAGTCCATCACGAGCCAGGCCTAGTGAAGTAATGCTATAGTGAGATCCCTGATCCAATAGAGAACTAAAGCATCATCTTTTCCAATCCAAATGACTGTGAATGTGTTCAGCCAAGGTGTCTGACACAAAGACAATGTTGAACATCTGCACCATTGCTATGGGCTATGTAAACTGCAGCACACCTGATACATGTATATGCTAGTACGCGGAAAGATGTAGAGACTTCCGCCTTCTATGTTTTTATGCTTTCAGGGATCCGTTTGATGAAATGTCCTTTTTTAGTGAGAATGTTACAAAACAAATGGTCAGTGTTGCACCAGAAAAAACAAACAACATTGCCCACTTGACATCACCCAGTTTATTGAAGGTACTTCTATTGCAGAGAACCATTCTGCACATCATCTAAAATACCGGCAGCTGTTTCCTCTGATATTTATGTTTTTTTCCAAAGGAACACTCCTTACTGAAATTAAAAAAAAAAAATTGTTGATAGGCCAGGGAGTAATTATTTCTATATAAATTATCTAAATAAATATAATTATCTAAATAAAATATTTGTGATAAAGCCAAATTTAAGGAAACTTGGATGTGTTGCAAGAGCTCAGAACATTTTAACAGTTATGATTTTAGGCTATCACAAGTTGAATATCTAAAAATTAATATGTCCCAAAACATTCATTGTTTTTTGAAATACTGAGCTTTCCCCTCTCTCTTTCCCTTCTTACATGTTTGGGTTTTTTTAACACATGTAAGGAAGCACACAAAATGACCAAATTTACAGTATACTGATTTCTAAAGCCTGATATTTAGCAGCTTTGTGATTACACTACTCCTTGAAAGAGTGTGTTAAAAGATTCTCCATGAGAACCTAAAGTATTCAAATGTTGAAACTCACATTAGTCTGGGTGTTTGTATTGTAATAGACAATGTCAAACAGATGCAATTGTTCACAGAAAATACTGGGCGGGGAAGTAAATCTGGGGTTTTCTCCACATTTTTTTGTGCAGTAAGAAGTTACACAAGCCTCTTCATGATGATGTAAACTCTTGGAAAAAGGAAAATGTTCCAGCTGGAACTTGCTTTACCTAGTAAAAACTGACACCATGGCTTCACTTGTTCAAGCCAACATTATCTTTATCTATATATAATAGTAAATCTGGACCCATTACTGCAAACTCATTGCTTAGTTAGATAAACTAATAAACAGCAATATTTGTAATTCTTTTTGTAAAATTACTAAGTAATTTTACATTAAGTACAGATTTATTTTTTTTATGTAAGCAAAAGCTTCAGACGTGCCTGTTCACATCTGTAAATGATTTGCAAATAGAGACATAGGAGGCTGCGTTTGTGTCTGAGGGACCTCCACTACTTTTGATCAAGTTCAGCTAAAGTGATTTTGAACTGTATAACTAAAAATAGAGATTAACAAGTCAGCAATAAAATATTATGAGGAAGTTCAGTATAAAGTTTTTTCCTAATATATGCTTTTTCTGTACTTATGGAGTCAACAAATTACACAGTACATCTGCAAGTGCACGTATCTCACACTCCTGCTTTGCTGTCCCTTCTGAGAGACAACACAGTTTTTAATTCCAGTTCACCCCTCTCTCTGTCTTCCCCTACCCTATCACACAACCAGTTGCACACAAGAAAAAAAAAAGTCCATTTTATCTTGGAATAGGAATAGGAAAATCAAAGAAAAGGAACATATTGAGACACTCTCACACTCATCATTTGTATCTGTCTCCCACTAAGCTTTAACTGCTTGAACCTGCTGGCAGGTTAAAGCTTTAAATTGATGATTTCTCATCCTGTTGAAAAAGAATTTACTGTTTATGAAATAATCATATTCATACTTTCCCTCTGAGAAAATCTTATGGTCAACAAAAGAAAGTCTTGCTTTGTAAAGCAAGCAAGCATCATTCTGCAGGTAAGAACAGGCAGGACTTCAAGGTTCTCCCTTCACTTCACATTTGTGATTTTTGGAAAGGGAGATCTGCACTTTATCAGGTTGTGCCAAGTAGGGTGGTTGTATTCACTTCACTTAGGTGTTGTGAATTAACTCAGGTTACTCAAATAGGTGGGAGTACTGCATAAACAAAAAGCTGTACTGATATTTTTCCCTTGCTCTGCAAAGGCATTGTGTACTAACTAGTGTCATAGTGCTTGTATCTAAGGCTCCAGTGTGATTTCTTCAATTATTAATACAAATCAATAGGAGTGGACCACTGCGCTGAAAGCAATCATGGCTGTGAGCAACTGTGCCTGAATACTGATAGCTCCTATGTCTGTCAGTGCTCTGAAGGATTTGTCATCAATGAGGACCTAAAAACCTGTACGCGTAAGTGTTGTGAGAACTTCCTTGATTTCAGCTCACCTGGGAAAGGTTTCTGGTTTTGTACAGGGAAGAGAACGCACCTTCAACTTGTTCTTACAGTCTGCATTCTGAAATACTTCAATAATTCTTTGAAAACAGAAACAGACAAAATGGACTTAGGAGAGGGTACTTGTCAGGATAACTGTAAATCCTTACATAGAAAAGTTTTGGAAGATCTGTTTATCCCCAGGTGTCGAGGAACGTTTTTCAGTCACATGGCAAATGACAGGTAACCTTGACAGCAGCATCCCCAAGCAATCTTCATCAGCTTACCTGGGGCAGGAGGAGAAGTGCGAGCCCCACACTGAGCTTTACATTTTGCACTGGAGCCTTTAATGAGTGACCAGAAGTTGTCCTGACAGCTTTCCACCCTTTAAAAATCTAATGATCATTGAGAATCTTTGCAGTTTCAAAAATAGCTGAATTGCCTCCTTCACTGGAAAAATAGTATATAGAAAGTGCCAAGAAAAGAGAAATGGGAATACATTTTGCTTGTTGACTTTTCCTGGACCTCTGTGATGAGATGGTTTAGCCATTTTTTCTACAGATTTTAGAGGTATGGTATTTTTCAAGCTTGTTGAGTGCTGGAGCAGCTCCAGAGTTTGCTCTTTTTCTTACACTCAAGCAACACAGTTTTAATAGTAGCCAAACTGCAAGTGCTCAGTCACAAAAATGATCTATTGAGAAGTGAGGCAAATCATCAAAGGCAGTTTCTTTGTCTTTAACCTTGTCTTTGCCTCCATACTAGCCCTTTTAGCCTATCCAGTACCTTGGCAGACTTTGCTTTTGCCTGCCACTCCAGTTCCATAGACAGAGACAGATGGTAATGCAAAAGGAAAACTACTGTACCTGTAACAACAGGATCTACTAGAAGCAATTTATCTAGACATGTAACTAAAAGAACCACTGGAAATTTAGAAACAGACAAACTACAAAGTTTTATCACCTTGCAAATGGATGGGGTTTTCCCTCTTATTTTCCTCCAGGCAGTAGTTGGAGACCTATCAGCAGCACTAGAACAGTGCTGTGGCTTCTGAAATCCTTCTGTGCAATGAAACTGAGCCATTTTGAATAGCTCCTCTTCTTGCCAGCACACCCCTCTTTTCATGTATATTTGGGAAAGAGATTTGTCCTATTCCTGAGCTCCAGATGAGCTGTTGAAACCTCATGGCCATTTTTAGGCTATCATTAAGGGAGTTTGGGCACTTTGGGATTTCCTAAATGAGCAGTTGAATGGAAGGGATTAGCATTTAACATATCCCACTCCTAATAAGAAAACATCTGGAAATTACTGTTCTGGTGTCATACACAGGCACAAGTGGGAATACCTGAATGGTAAACGAATTTCTACTCTGACAGCTAATTACAAAGAATGACACTCTGTGTGGTGCCAATGGACAGTAGCAAGTGCTGCCTGCAGGATCCCAGGGCACCTATGTCTTTTTATTACAGAGAAGAAATCTGAGATGAAAAATAGACTATATTTGACAGTACTTCTCACTTGCAATTCTTTGAAAAAGCTTGAGTAGTCTAAGCCAAAGCTCACTGAGGTTTCTGAGAGGTTTTCTGCTTGCTGGCACAGCAGCTGGTTCATGTGCGTAAGTGAGTTCTGGTGACTGCCATCTTCACAGTTGGATGCTTGGAGATTGTATTTAAAGAAGAATGTCCACAAGGTTGTTTGTCACTGTGCTATAGAAATCATTGATAAAGTGTTTTGCTTTGTCTGTTTTTTAATTCCAATTTTAAGTACTCAGATGTGGACTCTATTGAGCCATGTTACACATAGGAAGGTATGATTTCTTAACTGTGTTTGAAGTAGACAATGGGAAGTACACCACAAGACCTTCTTGCATTTTATTGAAGCTGTATGTATGTTACCAAATAAGGAACCGGATTGTTAGTTAAGCAGTTCAATATATTTGTATTTACTTGCTTATATGCCATTCAAATACTAGAGATGAAATAATAATTGATTCATTATTTGTTAGATTTTTTTAGTAACTTATTTGCTCCTACAGGAGTTGACTATTGTGCTCTGAATGATCATGGCTGTGAACATTTGTGTGTAAATGGTGACAGATCTTACACTTGTCAGTGTTTTGAGGGATACAGGCTTCGTAACGATGGAAAAACATGTAAACGTAAGTTATTATTCTTAGAGTTAGATTTTTATTACACACATATAAGAAATCTGTAAGGTAAGATTTAATTGCCTAAATGTTGCTGTCCATGCTCAAGAATTCTTCTGAAAGTTCATAGTTTCTCCCTTGATGTCATATTTGCCAGTAGTATGTCAATAGCTTGGCCATGCTAAGGTGTCTAAAGTGGTACCAGATACATACTTTTAGGGACCTGAATCATACCCTAAATGTCTGTACCATTTAAAATGTAGCCCAAAACTATTCTATTCATACTTACTTCCTGATATTAGACAGCTGTGATTTTCTTCCCAGGACAAGGCAAAAATCTGTAATGTTTCTAAAGTCTTATACAGCCTGAAGCATGCAGCATTATTAAGAGAAAGTTTATTTTATCCAGCATGGGATAAGGATGATTGCAAAAGAGATGTCATAATTACATCATGTATTTGACTACATTATGCAGTTATGATGAGTGGCAGATATCAAGAAAAAATTCACTGCAAATTTTCCTCAATTTTTATAGCTTTGATCACTAAGTGATTAAAGAAGAATCATGGATAATATCTGAAAGCCACACAGGTGTCAAGTATTTTGTAACTGTAATCCCAATAATATCCACAGATCTGATCAACATCTGCTGTTAAAAAACATCTACAGGGGGAAAAAAATGTCATCCAGATATCATTATGACAAATGAAAAGCTCCTTAGTCACGGTTTGTGTATAATAACAACACCATACTGCAAAGACTACTTCTGCTTGACTCAGAAAGTACTGACATTCTAAAAGCAAGTGAAATGTTCTGTCTATGCAGAAGTCCAGAGGGATCTAGATAGCCTGAAGCACTGGGTTATGGTTAATGGGATGAATAGGGAACAGGCTTTCTGGAGAGGTGATTGATGCCCCAAGCCTGTCAGAGATTAAGAGGCATTTGGGCAATGCCCTTAGTAACATGCTTTAACTTTTGGTCAGCACTGAATTAGTCAGGCACTTGGACTGAGAATCATTCCACATCCCTTCCAAGTGTAACTAAACTGTTCTATTCTATTCTTGCAGGAAAATAAAGGGTGTGGGGAAGAAAGTGAAAGCAAGATTTTAGTTTATCAAAAGTTAATTAATAGATGTTATTTTATTTTATTTTGAAATATGAATTGTATCATCTGAATTCTGTATCAGAACTGAACATCTCCTTGCCCAGCCATAGCTGATAACTTCCCAGCATTTTACAATAGATAGGATCATATAATTTGACTTTCTCACTACCCTTGAATACTACATACACCAAAATTTTGTAATCCTACTTTACAGAAAAATGGTTAACACCTTCTGAACTGAAACACAGAGAAAAAAAGCATAACTTTCACGTTTGAGCAGGTTCATTACTGAAGATAAAAAGATGGTGATAGAGAGACCTGTTTCTCACCAGAAATTTGAAATGTGGATGTGGGATTTAGGTGCCTTTGGAAATCCCTGTGGGTCATGTTGGGGACGTGTGAAATTCTGTGAACTCTAGAACTGGAACAGTGCAATTTTCCTTAATAGTAAGGTTGTAAAATTAGAGGACAACGATGTACCTTTTTGTTACAACAACAAAAAAAGACATCGGGTTCTATAAATGATTTGCAGGATTGAGTCCAGTATATTAGCAAGAACAAGAACATTCAGTATCTGGGAATTGTAGGATTTAGACCATCTTGCCCTTAACTAACACAATTTTTAATCTTTTAAATTATGCCCAGGTAAAAATGTCTGCAGATCAGTCAACCATGGCTGTGAGCATATTTGTGTCAGTACTGACAATTCCTACATCTGCAAGTGTCGTGAGGGATTCATATTGAGAGAAGATGGCAAGACGTGCAGGAGTGAGTGACCAGTATTTACTGAACATTTTTGCATGTGCATCTGGCAAGTAAAATACTGTGGGGTTTTTTTTCCACTTTTTACTGGGAAAACAAAACAAAACGAAAAACAAAACCACTTTCTTTTGATTTCTGCATCTTTTTTAACATGTTTTCATCAGTGTTCAAGGCCAGGTTAGACAAAGCCTTGCATGGCATGGTTTAGTGTGAGGTGTCCCTGCTTATGGCAGGGCGGTTGGAACTAGATGATCTTAAGGTCCTTTCCAGTCCTAACTATTCTATGATTCTATGATTTATATTAATCATTCCCAGGACGAGACATCTGCAAATCAGTCAGCCATGGCTGTGAGCATATTTGTGTTAATGAAGATGACTCGTATGTTTGCAAGTGTCATGAGGGTTTTCTGCTGAGAGAAGATGGGAAAACATGCAGAAGTAAGTACTCTGATAATTATTCGTAGACTTTTATCTACAGTATGGAGATTTGTGGAAGTGTTCTAACAAATGCAACAGTTTACTGTTATAATATAGGAATAGTATTGATATACCTACCAGAAGCTTGTGAGAAACTCTGTGGACAGAAATAGTATATTTTAATAGCCAAAATGATCAGAAGACAAAAAGGACTCAAATATCAAGAGTTGTAAGTGTTTACTCCTTAAAATTTTGCCCATTTCTTCCAGTGGTATCAGTAGACCTAATAAAAGCTATTGCTTCTCCCTGCATGATACATTGGCTGTAGATGTGCTTTAATCAAATATCAACAACTGTTCTCAGATAAAGACATTTGCAGTTCAGTTGACCATGGCTGTGAACATGTTTGTGTTAATGTTGATGAGTCATACATCTGCCAGTGTTACGAGGGATTTGCGCTGAGGGAAGATGGAAAAACATGTAGAAGTAAGTATCCTTATCTTTAACAGAATATTTCCTTTTTAATCTTTGTATTCATAGACATGTTTTAAATGATGGCAACCTTGTATTTTTTTCCAGATAGAGATGTTTGCAATTCCGTTGACCATGGCTGTGAGCATGTTTGCGTGAATACTGATAGTTCATACATTTGCCAGTGCTATGAAGGTTTTATACTGAGAGAAGATAAGAAAACATGTAGATGTAAGATATTTTATGATACTCTATTTTTTGCACTCAGAGGTCTACTCGAGAAACATATTGTGTTAGAGGTAGGTCGTCTTATAAGGGATTTTGCCTGACAAAAAAGGAGGGTAATTTCTTTATTTGCTAGGAGCTTATTACTTCTAGTCTTTAAAGTATTGGAAATTCTCTCATTCATCAAACTGTAGTAAATAAAATCTAAATTATTCCTAGATAAGGACATCTGCAAATCAGTCAGTCACGGCTGTCAACACTTTTGTGTGACTAATGAGGATTCATACACTTGCCAGTGCCATGATGGATTTGTACTGAGGCAAGATGGGAAAACATGCCGAAGTAAGTGTCTGATGAATAAAAAAAGAAATTTTGTTTTCCTGTTATTAGGACATTATTCATGATTCATAATAGAATAAAATATTGTTTTCTGTAGTTCTTAAGACTTCTGTGAATTAATTACTGTTTGAACTGAAGACGTATTTCAGAAAATTATCCAATTTTAATGCTTGAATGTAGCTTTTAAAATGTTAACTCTATTTCCAGATTGAGTATATTGAGCTTCAATCTTGAGCATAGGATGTTGCTGCATTTTACATTGGTGGGTTGAAGTTGTAATTGCCACTGTGTTGCTCTGTGTGTGTTGCTGCAGATCAAGACTTAACCTGTTCCTTAACCTCTTAGTATATTCTTTTGTAAAGAATAAGCAGATGAAACTCCTTCAGGCTCTTTATGTTTCCTCATCTTTTTATAAGTCTCTTCTGGCTCCCCTAAAACATCTGCTATTTATCAGCATCCTTGAAGGGACACCAGAGTGTTATTTTTCTAGAAGGAAACACAGCAGTGTCCAAGGTAGAGGAATTATAACCCATTTAATTGTTATTTAAATCTACCTATCTTTTTTTATCTTTCATGGGGGTTTTTTTAATCTATCTTTTTTTATCCTTTTTTAATGAATCCTTATTTTTTTTATCCTTTTTTTTTAAATCTATCCTCTTTTACTGCTAAAGATAGCAGTAGGTCTGTGACTGACTAAAATATTCTGCTTCCTTGGAGTTCTAGGAGCTACTGGAACATAACACTAAGCATCCGAGGTGTTTTTCAGCCAGCTCTTTTACAACTCTTCACTGCAAGTTATCTGGATTTAAAATGTGTGTGTTCAGTAGGTGCTGTGTGACCTACTTCTGAACTAACAAAACCCTTCAATAATATCATCAGTGGCTTATGAAATATAAATTCAGAACTGAATGCACTATATATATTTTTAGCATCCGTAAAGAATGGCAATCCTGCCATTTCTATCAAATAACAAAACATTATTAAAATGCTTTTTGTTCCTAATTATCTTTAAATATCTTACTCATACTAGCCTTATTTAGTTGGTCATGCACACCCTCGACCTCTATTTTATTGAGTGTTTTCAAATTCCTGATGTTGTCATGTTCAGTAAATGCTTTGAGCATGCCTTTCTTTCAATCATTATTCAAATCTTACAGCTGATTTCAGTTTCAATTTCTAAATAAAGTTGCTTTTCTAACTACTTTGACATTCTTTTTAGATTATAGGATTACATTTTTGAAGCATATCTAGTAAAATAACCTTAAATAGTGCAATCATTCACTTCTTTTATTTATTTTTTATTATTATTCCCCACATGCCAAAATACTCAGGCTCATATTTGCCTTCAGTTATGTAGAATTCATCCTTTTGAAGTATAGCCATGTCTGGTGCTGGTTTATATTTGATACTGTTTATAAAAAACAAGTGGGTCTAAATTGCACGCAGCTGTGTATAGGCATATGCTAATTTTTACTTACATAATAATTTCTTTTTTTATGTGCTATAATGGGATCCAGTTTAGATTGCCATGTCTTAAATGTAATGCTTGTTGAGTTAGAAGATTGTCCTCTTTAGTGGTCTTTGGAATTTTTGTACTGGCATCATGAGACCTCCAGGTAACTTTGCTCAGATTGAAGTTCTTGTTCTTCCCTACACATTAAATATTCTGCAGAAGGTTCAGTCTGAACTTGGCTGTCAGTACTGCTCTACTTTCTATGTGAAGGTAGTTCTCCATTAGCAATTGAGCGTACTTTCTTTAGTGTTGCAGTGAAAAAGAAATAATGAATGCTAATAGATGGCTCTGTTTCCTTCTGTACTTTTTCCTTATCTGTCCTTGAAGAGGTTTTAACCAACTGGTTTTAGCATTGCAGTCAGACAAATCCTCCCATCAATTTTCAGCAACACCAGTTGGGCTATTTATCCTCTTAAATGAGTAGCTCCTATTCTTCTGGGGTTTCTTTATGCAGACTCTTGGCACTGATGTAAGGATGTTAAAAAATTATTTTGCTTTGTGTCTGTGCTGGTTTGCTTAATTTTATTTTTACAAGCATGAATTTGTGCTGAATTACTATAATAAATTATTCCTTTCTTTCACTCTCACTGCTCTTAATGTAAAATCTTCCTCCTTAGTGTAGTCAGATTAATCCTAAAATGACTTATTGACAGTGGGAGGCCATCCAAACCATGCAATTCTTTCTGCTCAGATGGTAAAGAACTCATTCTCTGTGTAAGCTAAGCTGTCTATCATTTGACTAGCTGGAGATTTGCTTTCAGTTTGCAAACTTCCATCTTTCTTTTCTCATGGGATTACCATCACAGTCTTGTATTTATATAAAAAGTTTAACTAGCAAACCACATAAAATATTATCTAATTATTCCCAGGCAAGGATATTTGCAAATCAGTCAACCATGGCTGTGAACATGTTTGTGTTAATGCTGGTGAATCATTTGTTTGTAAGTGTCAGGAGGGATTCCTGCTAAGAGAAGATGGAAAAACATGCAAAAGTAAGTAGTCTGATATTTATCAGCATACTTTGTATCTGCAGCTTATGTTTGTGTAGAAATGCATTAACCAGCAAGAGCTGTCATCTGTTTTCAGATAAAGATGTTTGCAGATCAGTCAACCATGGCTGTGAACATCTTTGTGTTAATACTGATGAGTCATATATCTGCAAATGCCATGATGGGTTCCTACTGAGAGAAGATGGGAAAACCTGCAGAGGTAAGTAGCATGAGAACTTGATTTGATGAATTTGATTAATTGATGAACACATAGAATCAAGGCCTCTGCTGATGCATGCTGACTACCAGCTCTTCCATTTGCAGACAAGGATGTTTGCAATTCAGTCAACCACGGCTGTGAACAACTTTGTATGAATACTGAAGATTCCTACATCTGCAAATGTCATGAAAAATTCATACTGAGGGAAGATGGAAAGACATGTAGATGTGAGTAGCCTGAGCTATAAAAGTGTATTTTTATTTGAGGCTTTTAAGTCTTGTGGCTGTCAGTGTTTGCACACATGTATATTGGTGAATTCCAACAGTTTGAAGAGATTAGTAAGAGATACTGCCTTTCCCTAACAAGCCTCACCTCACAAACTCCATCCACTCTCCTCAGATCAAGATGTTTGCAACTCAGTTGACCATGGCTGTGAACATATTTGTGTTAATACTAATGATTCCTATATCTGCAAGTGCCATGAGGACTTCATACTGAGGGAAGATGGGAAAACTTGTAGGAGTAAGTTGTTTAATCTTTGTTTTATACTTCCTAATCTGCTAATGAAATACACTGTGCAATTTGTGTCTTTAACATAGAATCAATTTCTTGGAAGGGAGCTCTTTCATAGGAGATTATTGCAATAATTTTTACATTTTGTGAAAGTTACTGACATAGACAACAGTGCTAAATATTATTTTCATTATTCCAAGGTAAAAATATCTGCAAAACAGTCAACCATGGTTGTGAACATGTCTGTGTTCCAGCTGGCGATTCATACACGTGTCACTGTCACAAGGGATTTATACTGAGGCAAGACAGGAAAACATGCAGGAGTGAGTAGCTGAAACCTTTATGGAAATATGTTTTTCAGTCATTAAAGAAATAACAGACTCAATTGCACTCAAAGCTTGTTCATGCCAGTTTTGCATTTGAGAAATGGTCTAATAAGAAAATTCTCTTAACAATTCCCAGATAAAGACCTGTGTAAATCCATTGACCATGGCTGTGAACATGTGTGTATTAATAATAACAATTCATACAGCTGTCAGTGCCATGAGGGTTTTGTCCTGCGACAAGATGGGAAAACATGTCGAAGTAAGTAACTCAATATGTTTGTCAGCCACCCATCTCTTGCATTACTACATAAACAAACAAAGATGTTATACTCCTTTGTCATACATTATTCCAGTATCATGTTTGGAGTCTTTGAATTTATAAATATGTTAAATACAACACATATAAACATTTCAATTTACAGATAAAGATGTCTGCAAATCAGTTGCCCATGGTTGTGAACATATTTGTGTTAATAATGATGATTCATACATCTGCAAATGCCAGGAGGGATATGTATTAAGAGAGGATCAGAAAACATGTAGAAGTAAGTACATTTTATTTAGAAAGTATTTGTTTCTTTGATTTCTAAACTGCTCAACCTCACTTCAAAAAATGCCTTAGTTCCAACATGTTACAATATTTCAAAGCCCAAAATATATGCGAGTGTGATGGAAAATGTCTTGAATAATTAACTTGATGCTCTCATAATAAAAAAACTATCAAATTGAAACAGTTTTTTGTTATAACATCAAGTATGATAATAATAATTTTCAAACATAAATTAAAAAAGCCAAAGTGAAATCTTGTTATGAAGGAATGTGCACTTTAATCAGATTCATACACTGTGTTGCTTTTACCTTTATATACTCTATCTTAAATTATCTATAATAAATTAGTTTTTACTTCTATTTACTTATTTTCCGACGTGACATGCTTAGAGTGTGACATACATTTATCTCATTGCCTCTTAATACTTGGAGGAAAAATTCTTCTACTGGAACACAATAAAACATTTATATTCAAAACCGGATGCCTTAGCTGGGGACACGTATTACCAAAAGAATGGTAACGTGTTCATGGCTGATCTCAGTCCTAAGTAAAACCATTCACCATGAACTGCTGCCCTATCTTGACTTCTGCAATGATACTGAGGTGGCTCTGACACTCATATTCGTTGCATTTCTATCACTTTACTAAGTGTGACACAAAGCTGAATGCCTTCTTTGCCTCTGTCTTTACTCTTGCGGACTCTCCCTGGGGGCCCCAGATTCCTAGAGCCCCAGAAGGAGTCAGGAAAAAGGAGGAGTTTGCTTTGGTAGATGAGGATTGGGTTAGGGATCAGTTAAGCAATCTGGACATCTGTAAATCGATGGGTCCAGATGGAATACACCCACGGGTGCTGAGGGAGCTGGCAGAGGTCATTGCTAGGCCGCTCTCCATCATCTTTGGTAAGTCATGGGAAACAGGAGAGGTGCCTGAGGATGGCGAATGTCACGCCAGGCTATAAGAAGGGCAAGAAGGAGGACCCGGGTAATTATAGACCAGTCAGCCTTACCTCCACCTCTGGAAAGGTGATGGAACAACTTATTCTTGACACCATCTCTAGACATATCAAGAATGAGGGGGTCATTAAGAGCAGCCAACATGGTTTTACCAAGGGGAGGTCATGTTTGACCAACCTTATAGCCTTCTATGAGGAAGTAACTAAGTGGTTGGATGACGGTAGAGCAGTAGATGTGGTTTTTCTTGATTTCAGTAAAGCATTTGATACTGTCTCCCACAGCATCCTCATA
>NDXB01005953.1:85509-100774 GCA_002631895.1 Agapornis roseicollis | reverse complement strand
ACAGCCCCAACTTTCCCAGCCTGTCTTCATATGGGAGATGCTCCAGTCCCCTGATCATCCTCAGGGCCCTCCTCTGGAANTTCTCTTCTCCACGCTGAACAGCCCCAACTTTCCCAGCCTGTCTTCATATGGGAGATGCTCCAGTCCCCTGATCATCCTCAGGGCCCTCCTCTGGAATCGTTCCAACAGTTCCATGTCCTTTTTATGTTGAGGACACCAGAACTGCACACAATACTCCAAGTGAGGTCTGACGAGAGCAGAGTAGAAGGGCAGGATCACCTCCTTCGACCTGCTGGTCACGCTCCTTTTGATGCAGCCCAGGATACGATTGGCTTTCTGGGCTGCAAGTGCACACTGTTGGCTCATGTTCATTTTCTCATTGACCACCACCCCCAAGTCCTTCTCCACAAGGCTGCTCTGGATATGAGCATTACCAGATCTCCTGAAGCTCCACAGTCACATTAGACCACAGCCAACACACAGCAGAGAAAGGCACAAGAACATTAATTTCACTAAGCAGCTGAAGGGTTGCAATTGCATTGAGCTCACTTGAATATTTCTTTACTTTTAGGTTGTGGTTGGTCATATTTGCACTGGAACAAAACTGAAAAAATAAGCTGAATCAACAATCTAAACAAAGTTCACTCGATGGGTATCTTAACCCTTCTGCTTCCACCCTGACCACCTAGATGCTCTTATCCCATATGGAAAGGCAGCTCAACTGCGTTGCTTTCAGATAACCTGGTTTTACAGAGGCAAAGTGTTTTCTTTATTATTTATCAGTCTTCTGTACTTTTTATTATTCTGAGATGCTAACTTTTTATAGTGTTGATCAGAGGGAGTACATATAGTAATCCTGGGTGATTAAGCTCCATGTTTGAAGGGATAAAAGAGAAAGAAGTATAAAGAAAAGCAGGATAAAAGAACTGTCTCTTTTCTTTGTACAGAGAATGGACAGCTAGGGATTTACTCATATTCTAGAATTAAGAGCCATTTTTTGTTTGCTTTTACGGGTTTTACTTTATTTTATATTAGTTTTCAATCTTAATCACAAGTTTGCCTTTGTAAAATGTACAGCTACAATTAAAAAGTGAAATTATTTGGAATATGGGTAAAAAACAGCATTTGGGTAAATTTGACATCTTCCTGTCAATGGTCATTAAGTTGTGCAGTTATAATTACAATATTCCTGATGGCAATAGACTTATAGAAAAACTAATTACAAACTATTTAAAATATTATATAATAACATTAAAGCAAATTTCCTGTTAAAAAATCCAAATGTACCACTAATATTTCCCAATATTTCACATCTCTGTTTGCATTCTGGCTTATAAGTTTTTAACTTTTATGACACAGAATGTGTTTGTTTTGTGATAAACTGCATCTGTAAAGCTCATGTCTGCTGATTGTTTAAATCTGTAATCAGCTGTGCAATCAGACAACTAAAGGAGTTGAATAACTCAACTAGTTTGCCCTTTCAATAAAAGCCCTGTAAGTACAAGAGGGGAAAAGTATTGTGCTATCATTAGTGAACTATAATCAAAGACTTCATGACTATACTTTGGACTCTAGAAAGATATATGACTCTGTAATGGTGAAGATTCCTACTTCAAGCATTTTGGATACACAGACAAATCTCCTTTCCCGGCACAAGACGCACTGTGCACTTAAGGTGGCTACTGGTACTGAAAGAGATTCACTGGGGTCTGAATTGCCATCTGACCACTCTGCAGTGACCAGATGATCACTGATTATATGCACATTTTACTCATAGTTGTTGATATCTTTTTCCTGTCTTTCCCTTCAGATAGCATGACTAATGGCAGCTATTTTATCATGTAGAAGCTCTTCTGGCATAAAATAGTTTAGTTATTCACCTGACTGACTGCACATGGCAAATGTAGCCCATGCAATGGATTGGTTTTGTATTTCCAGAAGTCCCAGTGTATTAGTTTCAATCTTCAACATCAAAAGTGTCTGGTGTTCAGATCACTAGGGATAACTGTGCCAGCATGCTGGATAATAAACCAAGCAAGCTGAGGATAACAAAGATCCTGGTGGTGTTTCCCCAAAAGACCCCTCAATGAGGTGATAAATTTTATCTTTTAACAAATAAATCTCAGGTTGTTTTTAATTTAGTTAATAGAATGCACTTTTTCTCTTTTCCCATTAAAAATGGCTTGTCTTTTCCCTTGGTATTTTTTAGGTTAGAATCTGATAACAAAGACAAAGTCTTTGTCTAATGCATAAGTGCAAACAACCGAAGTTCCTTGGAATTCCTAGAATCTTCTGTTTTGAATGGATTGTCTAAAATTTCATCAAACATGTCTTTGGACATTTTACTTACAAAGAGATGAGTTACTGAATTATACAGATAAAAACCAATAAATCTTTATTGTTTTATGCAGCTACAAACTTCAAATTTTAAAAAATAATAATAATGGATTGGCAAGAGTAGCTGAAGATTTTTTTTAATTATCAAAACAGGTAGGATATTTATCCAGATGACCATCCATACATTCAAAAAGCATATTTCTCTTAATGTTTTCTATATAAACCTAGCAGAACTAAAAAATACTGTACCAAGAATGACACCTCAGCTGTGGAACCCAGCCATAGTGTTCTGTCATGTCAAAAACATTGATATTGTATTAGGAATTTAGAATGTATTATAATCCTTGCATTTAACTTTTAGTACATGCTAAACCCAAATGCTTATATATGGTAGGGGGAGGGGAAGAAGACTATAACAGGAGAGAGAGGGAGATAGGCTAAAAGGAAACTGTCTGCATAGACTTGTATGATATATAGCCATTTAACAGAGGATTTTATGAGTTTCAATTACCTGTGCCTTTCATGAGAGAGATTTTTCTTTCAGTCAAATAAGAAATGTGTGTGGCACCCTTTTAGTCTTACTACCACCACTGAACAAGGTAGGAAGATGATATGATGGCTTCCATAAATCATCATAGTCTGCACTATTGTTTTTAAATTTTCTATCTAATTGTATAAGCAATTTTACAGTACATGTTAATGTACATCGATTAAGTGTTGATAAGTTTGCCTACCATCATGGCAAAAAGTGGACTGGATATCGCTATAGAACAAATTCAGTGCAAAGTTCAAAAAAGTGTTGGAAGCCTTCTAGTAAAGTGCAACTCTCCATCTCTGAAGTGACTACTTTGTTCTGCAGTCACTTATCTCTTGTTAAAAAAAAAAACCCAAAAACCAAAACCAACCAAGAAACAACCCTAAGACACAACAAAAGATCCCCTCAATCAAACAACCAATCAAAACCAAACCAAAAAACCCAATAACTTTGTGAAAAAGACATCTTAGTAGCAACTATCAAGGTCAATACTGCAGTAGTATTGACAGGTCAATAGAAAGAAGGATGTAAGCAGAAAGATTTGTAAATTATTGAACTAAGAATGCAGGGAGTTGTGTAAAAGTCATAGGTAGACTAGAATAGATAAATATGATAGTCCCTGATGGATGGTCAGGACTGATTACCTTTGTGAGAAGATACTCTCAGGTACACAGAATGTAATCACTCACAGATACACTGTCCTAAATGTGGTGTGGTCATTATAGCAATTAGAAGTGGGTATAATACATGCCTAGATTATCTATGGAAAAGCTAGATTGGATGCATACAGGTAGACGTAGATGTAAATCTTAGACCACAAGTGAGGTAAATATTAAAGTAGTTATCTTGCTCTGAAAAAAAGGCTGCTTCATGTTACAGGCTGTTAGTTGCTAAACATCCAATGGAGTAGGCTACAAGTGCTCCAGTGTCACTGGAAAAGGGAATGTAAGCCTCCCATCAGGGTGTTCATATTAACTGGTTTAGTCCTTTTAACAGTTTCTCTCCTTAAAGCAGAATTTATGGTGATAAGGGTTTACTTCCGTTTCCTGGGGAAGGTTAGTAATCCAAGTAAATGTCATTGAGAAATACCCTGCATTTTTAAAGCCTATGGAGTCTCAGCTTGGAAGGAGAAAGGCCAAACAGATCTCATAATCATGTATGCCCTTATACAATTTCACAAACAGCCTTCTGTCAACCATACCCACAAAAAATTAGTAACTTGACAAGATAAGCCATGGAATGTGTTTAGCACACTCCAGACAGATAAATCAATTTCCAGCCACACATTTCAGTTACATGTGTGAGCTGTAACATTGATAAAATCATTACTAACTGGAGTTACCTAACACAGGCTAAAGACACATGACAGGATGAATTTACATGATTAATAAGTTGCCTTACAGTAATATTTGCTTTTGAGATGGGAAAAATTCAACAATATTTTCCTGCCTCGTATTGTACTGAAAAACACAAAGTCATGCTCCTAATGTGTTTGGTGTGAACAAAGTGAATGCTATGGGGTTTACGATGTTTCAGATGTGGCCATCAGCAAGAACAATTGTGAGGGTTGTAATAGATAAGCTTACAAGGGTGCATTTATGAGTCACCAGGAAATTCATTTTGACTTCATCAGTTTTCCAATTTTCAGGTAAAACATAGCACTTTTTGGATCATATCCAAGCAATGAAGACACAATAATAGAATGATTCAATACAGTTTGCATGGTCTTCACGATTTTTAAATCAAAGCTTAATGCCTAGTTTCCCCCATCTTGTGTACCCCATTTCTCCCCTTTTTTTGATACTGTAATGAAAACTGTGCTCTCCCTACCTAGATCTGGCTCATGGTATCCATGACTCTGTGGATGTTCTGCAGCAGATAAATGTATGAAATATTCCTATGTGATAAAACTACTGTTTGCTGATATTACATTCTGCTACAGCAAAAAGACATTTCACAAGGTACAATGCTATTGAATGACTTTCAGCATTTTTTGAAAAGGGAAAACATTCCTTTTTTTATTCCCTCCCCTCCCCAGTGTAGCACTTACATTCTCTTTCTTGAGCTTAACTGCCATGGTCCAGTGCTTGTCTGTGTCTCAGCTGACTAACTAAAGAGCATGAAAAGCTGCAGCTGGGGCAACAGCAGTTGTACTGGTGTGTCTCTGAGACACTTGTCTGCATTTCTGGCAATATATACAGAGAATTTTCTGCAACTGAAGCCTAACTGCAATTCAGATGTTTGTATTTACCACTGAAGTTCATAATGCAATAGGGAAAACTGTGAGAACAGAGGTAAAATCTGTGTATCTGAATTTGTAACACCAAAGCATTACCTAACAGGTACAACTCCTTTTCTTGGTCTTGGGCAGCTCCTCTGGGAAAATCACAAGGGGCTCAGAATGATTGATCTGTGTGCGCCTTCTTCTTGCCCCTGCACATTTCTACCTTGCCTTTGGAAAAAGTGATTAAGAATAAAGCTGTGGATCTATCATACTTACATTTCCCCCAAAACAAGCTGTATCTTTGCATGAAGAGCCTGTGGTGAGTGTGTTCTTCTATCAGTTGTAGATGTGCATGATCCCCTACTAAACACTTACATTCCACAGAAAGTATGAAGGTGATTTGGACAATAAACCACTAGCCTGAAGCTCCTGATTCTTCATCACATTTGAGTGTAGTTAGCAGTTTTATCTGCAGTTATACAGTGATTTGGCTTCGATACTGCAGCTATTGGACACACTGCCCACATCCTAGGCATGTAGTTAGGAGTAATCTAGTGAGACATCCAGATGACACGATGGAACTCATTTGTTAAATCTACAGGAATTTGAAACTTTTGCTCTCCAACTATCTAGTTCTCTAAATGAGAAGGAGGTGCTGGCAGTACAGTGTTATTTCTCTTAGTGAGATAAGGAGTAAATGACAGCACCACAATCCACTTTTTTAAAGTAGCCATGCTATCATGGACAAAAGACAGTTACAAAGTCCATTTCCAATATCCCCTCTATGAGCAAATAGCTTTAGTTACCATAGGCATATTGTTGACTTCAAAGAAATGAAGAATTCCCTACATGAATACGAAGTTTGAGCTAAAGATGATGGAGAACAATGGTATGTAAGTTTTGGGGGTTTTTTTCAGCTGTTTTCAAGCTGATGACACACTCTTCCATTTTGAAATTGTTCAATAATTGCAAAACTTTGCAGTCAAAACTGAAACGATTCCACAATCTTACCAGCATCTCAACTGAGGCACCTACTGATATATTTTCTACATTTACTTCTGCTCTGACACTCATCAAATGTGATTTACACATCTTCTTTGATTCTGGATTCCAACTGCTTCATTTCCTTTGGACACTGGTTTTAAGAAATGTGATTCAGGAGGTTGACTTTTACCTTTATAAATCTCAGTGCATCATAACACATTGCCTTTGAATATGTTTTTAACCTGGGTTTTGCTTGTGTTAATACAAAGATTTATCCATAATTACCAACCTGGTGAAGAGGGCTTTAAACTAGTTGCTGGAGGAGGGAACCTTAATCCATCACATTCTTACCAGTCTGATGCCAGTGCCAGTGAGAGATGCCCAAAGCTTGGGGAGGCATCACAGAAATGTGGTGGGATGGCTCCTACAACTGGAGTGTTGGAATGGAAGGATACAGGTCCTTCAGGAAGGCCAGTCGGGGGGGATAAAGAGGGTGTGCTGCCCTCTATGTCAATGACCAGATGGAGTGCCTGGGGATGGATGAGGAGACAACCAGGAGCTTATAGGCCAGGAGCACCTCTCTTAATGGAGACAAACTGAGAGAGTTGGGGTTGTTCAGCCTGAAGGAGAGAAGGCTCCAGGGAGACTTTAAAGCAGCCTTCCAGTACCTAAATGGGGCCTACAAGAAATCTGGAGAGGAACTTTTTATGAGGGCACACAGAGATAGGACAAGGGGGAATGGTTTTCAATTGAAAGAGGGGAGATTTATATTAGATATAAGGAAGAAATTCTTCATTAAGAGAGTGGCGAGGCACTGAAACAGGATAGGTTGGAACTAAATGAACTTTAAGGGCCCTTCCAACCCAAATCATTCTATTATTCTATGATAATTACTGTTTTTACATTTTTGCTAAGGTCAAGTGGACTTGACTCTTCTGTTTCCTTTTCCTTCATTTCATTGGAGTGTTTAGTTCTACATTCATACCATAGTTTATTTTGCTGTCTCAAGCCCCCTCCTTCTACGTTTTTTGTTTTTCTCCATTAAATAATACCCTCTCTGCTATGTTTTGAATCAAAGGAACTTTGGATATTGACAATAATGCTGTTAATATTTCATGTATTGTACGACACAATACAATTGTATTGATCCAGGAATCAATATATTGTATTGATCCTGGAATATTTCATGTTCCAGTTTCATATTGCAGATATTCTGGGGAAAGAGCTGTGAAGAGAATGGCGAAAGCTGAAATGCTTTTCCCTTCTGAAGCTTGTTTTAATCATGAGAGAGAGCCAAGTCCTAACATTTTGAATATGATGGCTTAGGTCAAGGTCAAAGGGCTGAAGAACAGAAGAGACCAACAGTCTTTCTCACACTACCCCCTAACCTCTAAAATCAGGTTTTGTTACACTGAGCTACCCAGCACACTCTGAGCCCTGCTGCCAGGGGAGGCTCTTCAGCCCTTGGAAGTTCTGGTATGGGCTTTAGTCTAAGTTTTCATCCTCCTGTTCTCCAGGCAATTAGACTCAAAATTTGTGAGGTGTCAGCTTAAGTGCAGGTTAACATACAGTGTTGATGACAGTCATGTTTCCTTTGGGACAGAGAAGTGTTCTAGGACCTCCTTTTCCTCCATTCCAGTCTTTCCACTTATTTTCTCCAATTTGCAAAAAAAATAGTTTTACCCTTTTAGTGTCAGAACACGAGTTTCAGTGAAGTAACAAAGAGGTAAATTAGAAAGAAATACATGGAAACTAATTAGGAAAAAAAAGGATGCTGTGGTTGTTTTTATATTCTAACATTAAAATATTACAAATGAATGTTTTAATATGGTCCATTGAAATGTGTTAGTGGTTTTGCTGTCTACGTTTAACAAGATGGACCTAGCAATAAAGCAGAAAAGTTCAAGCTTCATTCTCTGATTGTTAAAGATATGGATTAATTTTAATGCTATGGAAAATAATTTCATTTTTCTTAATGTGAAGTTTCTTGCAAATTTTTCTAATTTGTGTAGTTTAGTTTCTGCTGAAGAGATTTTTTGGAATATATGGAACATGAGTTTGATTATGGATAGAGGTTTCTACAGTTTAACTATATCATTCTTTAGCAAGAAATCTAATCCAAACAAGAAATGAACATCTCAGCTTTTTTTGATCTTTATTTGTAGAAGGTAAATGACAAGCTTCAAAGGAGTCAGACTGCATTTTGAAATTAATCCAGTTCTAATGAATTTTGACCTGACTGTATTCGATGAAACTCTTGTTTATGTGTATCTTTGCAACCTGGATATTCTACCAATATTCATTTTATTGGAGATCCAGTAAAATGTGCAACACAGTTCACTTGCGAGGCAGAAAAGAGTTCAAGTTCCAGTGCAACACTTTAGACATCATTAATTTGCCTTTTTATATCTGTACATCTATCTATGTATCTATCTCTGTTCATGGCTGAATTTAGCTCCATCTTGCTGCACTTACCCTATTTCCCAATGGTAAAAACTTGGCCATGAATTTCTGCCTTTATCTGTGGAGGCTGAACTTCTCAGGATACGCCTAAAACACATGCTCTGTATTAAGACAAATAAAAGTGTATATATAACTAAAATTAAGCTGCTGCTTACTTTCTATGTTTAATAAAAATGAATTCAGTGTGCACTTAAGCATCTGTTGGGACTGAAGTCTGTTTGCTAAGTTAGACGATGGAGTTTTTGGATTAGTTTTTAACAGTCCTCTTCATACAGACACAGACGGAGCATATAAATGTACTGACTGGTCACATGTCCTCATGACCTGTTGCCACGACCTGGCAAGGATTTTTGTACTTCAGTCAAAACAGGACTTCCTCTGGAAAGCAGCAGATGGAAGTAAGGGAAGGGATCCAAGATTTTAATCCTTTTTTTTTTTTTTTCTGAACAGATGTTGTTGAGATGATTGAGCTGCAGAGCTACAAATCTAACCAAAAAGTCAGTAAAGAAACATATACAAACATATGTTGGTATTTGGTATTTGGTTTATCAGGCAGGCTACAGTCACCTACTGCTGACATTAATATCCACCTCACATATAATGGAGATGACAGAATTTTTAAGATTACTATCGATAAAGAATTAGCATACTCTTTTGATTATTTATTTAGTCAAGAGAAAACCTAAATACAACACTGACACTTACTTTAATAACTGTCAAAACTGTCAAAAGGTTCAGCACAGGTTGTTCCAGGAAGCTGGCTAATGGCAAGCAATAAAGTACATGGAAGCGAGTTTTACTTAAAGGTTATACCATATGGCTCAGGTTCACAGATTTCAGTTTGGAGCAATAATCTCTCTGGCAACTGTCAGGTGGGGTACTAAATGCATGGAAGAATAATTGTATAGGGTAGATTAGCTGTTGAGTACAGAAGTGGTAGTATTCTGGGTCTTAATTCTCTGCAAAAGAGAAAGCTACTTAATTAGAATTGTAGGATATGCTGATCTCATCATGGTGGTCATGATGATGTAATTCTGATTTTGTCAGTGACATTTATTAATGTCTCTACATCTTTAAAAATAAAATTCAAGACTCTGATGATAGTTCCTTCAAAATAAACTCTGCGACATGCTTGATTTTTATTTTTTGTAAAATATTATATTATATATGTGCAAAACTTTTTCAAAGTTACTAATTACAGCTTATTAAAGCTTGCTCTACCTAGTAACTTCCCTGTTGGAATTCAGTAATTATGAATGAAGGGGATCCCAGCAGGCACCTCTTTTAGACTTAATAGCTCAGAATTACTGCTCTACAGTAACACTTTGTTTTATGTAACATAAGTTAAAGGAGGAATTATACAGCGATATTTCAGTTATCTTGTCTGGAAAGACAAGAAATGGAATGCATCTTGGATAGGATATGCTCTTGTCACTGTACAAACACTAATGACTGCAATATCCATGAGCCTAAAGAAAAATCATAATATGCACAATACCTACACTGAAACAGTATCACCCTTTTTTTAAAATAATGCTTTAAGAGCCCTAGATGAGAAGCCTTTAACTGCAAACCATTACACTAGGTCTACTAAAAATCTTTGGGTGGCATCTAGGTCATATTTGACTAATCATGCTGAATAACACTTTAATTTTCTGAGGTATGAACAGACTACAGTAACAGAAAATGGCAATAGTCTACATAAAAGATGTAAAATTTTGGGTTTCTTTTAAATCCAGGAGGGAAAAAAAAAGTAAAGAAGCTCACCCTAAATACTGAAGGGTCTACGATTCATTAATCTTTGCTCTTGATGAAAAACCTTAAACCTAACACAGTTAAACACCTACAGAAGACTTTTTGTGAGAAAGATCACAGATAAACAGATGATATTTAAAAAAAAAAATGAGGCCAAAGCAGTCTTCGTATAATACATGGAAATTCTCTTATTTATTTCACGCTCCTTGTCTTTATGGAGTTTGATATTTTACAAAGATTTTGGACTGCCTCATGGTCACTCAATTAGAAATTTAATTTTTTAAATGCCGAATACAATCATTCACTTTATAAAACAATAATGAACCCCGTGTAATATAGCTTTCTTTAGACAAAGTAAAAGACATTGCTTCCATAATTTCATACACATACTTATGGGTTTCACCAAAATCTGTCTACATGCCTAGCATTGTCTAAAGAGATACTTACCCGTGTCCTGATGAGATGCCAGAAATGGACAGAAGAGAGACAGGTGACAACATAAACAGTTTGTGGAAATTATGGTAGCCAGGAAAATAAATTGTAAGTATTTAAATACACCAAAACTACAACTTCTGTATTTTTAAAGTAGAAAGCAAAACTCTGCAGGAAACTTGGGAAAAAAAAAAAAGGCTCAAGAAAGAGGTAAGAATGTAAAAGTAAGGATGGCCTACAGAAAGCTATTTGGATAAAATGGATTAAGGCCATAACTTTACCAGAATTGATGCAGGCAGACAAGATGGATTCATTTCATGAGAATGAAAGGGAAGGCTCAATGGCAACATGAAAAATGACAAGAATATAATGAAATAAAAGGAAGAAGATGCAAAGCATTTTGATTGGTTAAAACATAGGATCACATGATCTCATATAGCTCATGGCAGGTGATTACCATGCCAAAAAAGGTAATAATAGACTTACAGAATAATGGAAGTTGTAAAGGACCTCTGGAGGTCATCTCATTCAACTCAAAGAAGAAAACAAAATAAGAAAACACAGAAAATACAACAAAATCCCTAAAATAACTGGGAAAAAATAAATAATAATAATAAAAAAAAAATTAACATGATAAAAAGGGGAAGAGAGGGACAAGTACAGGATGAGGAAATGGATAAACATGTTGATAGCGATAACTGTATCAAAACCAATGTAATGAAATAAAAGCTAATCCAGAACAGATTTCTGCTTAATATCTAAACAGTAAGTCATTCAAGTGGAAACAGAACAAGAAGCTTCCAATGCAATTACAATAAATTGTCTAAATAGTTTCATAATATTCCCAGAAAACATTTTGATGTAGAGAGAACAAGGCTGGATTCACTTCACAAGACAAAACGCTGCTTTAATTTAGCATCTATCATGAGGACAAATCATAAACATCCCAGCAACTTTTAGTTTGTTAGCAGGACCTCTGTATTCTATTTTTGAGGAAGAAAGGAAAAGATGCAAAACAATCCCAAAATCATAACAAAATTTCACTCTACTTCCCCAGTGTCCAGTTAAGTACATGTGTGTAGAGATTAGGCACTAATCATATGCTGGTAAACCAAACAGTTCTGGCTTGAAATCCTCCATGGAATTCAGCAGTAGTGTTGCCTCTTTTTTAAGATCTGGATTTAATTTTTCATCTGGAATCATAACCACTTGCATTCCTCCTGCCAGGGCTCCTTTGACTCCAAGTGGTGAATCTTCAAACACAAGACACTGAGAAACAAGATGAGGGGAAAAAATATAGAATAATGTTACTATGAACTTTTAATCTTTTGCTTTAAAAGAGAGAATGATCCCAAATAAAATTTAGTAGGAAAGCTAAATTCAATTCCTGGCTTAGACACCCCTAATTAGAACAATGCAAGCCTCTCAATTTGAACATCTGCATGGTAATTAACCTTAAATTCATTTAAATTAAAAAAAAATCAACATGCATACTTCAATCCCAGCAACTGGCTATACAGATGTTCCTAAGTGATTTATTTCATAGGGATGGGTTTAAGCACAAGCTTACAGTAAATTTAAGCAAGTGCTTTAATACCTTTATAAGCAATTCAACTCTTCAAGACCAACTATACAACCCGAAAAAAGACGAAGAAACAGTGCTTTCACTTATTAGGCATGGCATTTCTTACATACACAAGATGAGGGAGACTACACTACCTAGGTCAGTATTGGAACTTTGCGTGACTGGAGGGTAAGACAGTCAGTTGTCCAAAGAGTGCTACTGAATTCTATTTGCTCAATTCTTCCAAAGCAATGTTGAGGAAGAAAATTAGCAATTATATTGGAAGACTACTTCTAGAGGAGAGGCAGTTTAGTCAGGTGAAAGTTCCATGTCTTACAACAGTAACAATAATTCAAGATCACAGATTGGAAGCAAGGTTGTTAAAAATAATCACCATATTATTTATGAGAATTTTGCAATTTAACATCAGAATATTGAATAATGGATATGTAAAATATCATCTAGTCTGAAGTTTTCTATATTAAAAGATAATACTTCTGGAGTTCATTCCAGGATCTATATAATGAAGCATCTCTTCCTGACATTACCCACTCTTGAGTTTGAATTTTTGGTCACGGACAATCCAAAGCAATCTTTGGCATTCAACCATTTGAAAAATTCTGACCTACACTGACACTTCTGCAGTTCAGACTGCATTTGTTATCAGTATTAGCACTGGTACTACTACTAATACCAAAACTATGGACACGCAATTTTAACAGAGATGTTGGGACGGTCAGTGTGATTTTCTCCACATTCTTCAGACAGTACAACTCTGCCTTATCACAAGTTTTTCTCTTGTGCATTAAGCCCTTCACAGTCTTTACTGATCTACCAAATACCCAGGATAGACTTTCTTATGCTTTTCTTCACAACACAATAGACTTGGCAACTAATACTGAATGGGTAATACTAGTGATTTGCTAAACTTAAGTTTTAAATTCTGACTGAATCCAAATACAACACACTGGCAGACCATACGACAGCATACTGCATTTTTAGGCTTCCTAACACACCAGGGAGTATAAGGGATGCTCAACATTTGTTCTGGCTGTGCTCTAAGAGAACCAAGTTGCAACCTGCAAAAACTTTATTATGTTCAAAGAAAACATTTTTGCAAGATGCATTGAATATCTGCACTATGTATATCAATCTATCAGCGACTGGAAGAGTAAGAGGGAATGAAGCCTTTCTTCCTGCTTTCTTTTTAATATATTGATTCTTGCCCATCAGCAGGTCAGCAACCACTTGGAGTCTGCCAAGAAAATAAGGGGTGCTTTCTATCACACACATAATAAGTAAAACTTAATTAATGACTTATAGTGATCCAACAGAATCACAGCAATCTTTTGTGCTCATTTCCTTTATACAGTCACTGAATTCCAGTTTGAACAATGTGATATCTTCAAATATCGATCATCATCACTATTACTAACTACAACTACGTAACCAGCTGATCCTGCAAAGCTTGGAACAATTGCTATTAGAGTGGAAACATGGTTCTGCCTATAGGTTTTGTTCTTAAGAAGACTTCAGTTTGAGACTCTAAACATTCCAAGAACAGTAAATGAAAACCTGACAGGTTTTGCCTTTTGAAAAATAAGCTTAAATGTGGCACAGAACAGCACTATCTGGACCTTTCAGAAACCTTTTTTAATCCAACCCATACAAAGAAATGTACTTCACTGCTCTGCCTTGAAAGACCTAATTGACTTCCATGATGTCAGTAAGCTTACTGTACAAGAGGAACCAATGATTATGGAAGGCAAGATGCGTAATGAAAAGCTTAACTAATTCCCTGGAAATAGAAGCAATTAAAACTCTTAATTACCAAAGAAGCCAGGCAAAAGACTCATAATTACAGTGGCTTCAATGTTACAGGTAATAAGTGTACTAGGTCTTCCTCCGGTATTTCTTGGTACTGGCACTTATTGTCAACAGTAACATTCTTAATGGATGATGAAAGGTTTACAGAGGTTCACACACAAAATGGATTTATTAACTTTGCTGCACAGAGATGTTATAAACTGTTATAAACTGTGGTTCTGGTCCACCCACATACTAAATTTAGAGACATGAAAGCAGCCAAGTTCTTCCCCATTGTGCGTAAGTATTGCAACATCAGCATCACTCCAACTGAGACAGATGAGATTTATACAGACTTCGGCTGAGATCCTGGTTGCTTCTCTGCATTATTTCAGAAACTTGTGTCACTGATTAATACTACTGCTATGAGATCTTTCAAAAGGTCATACCAATATAGGACAGTTTTCATTTTGTAATGAACTAGATGCTTAAAAAACTAAAGTAGCAAAGCATACTAATTTGTTTTTCACTCTATGAACCTAGAAAAATTAATCACTTAGCCAAAGGAAGAAATAATAAAAAGAGAATGAAGAATGTAAAAAAAAGGCATAATCTGTACATGTAGAACTTGTCTTCACATTAAACACTACTATCTACTGTTCTATAAAAAAAGAATGAAAATTTCCATCATGTATGGGTAAATATAGCCTCAAATTCTTTCACATTGTATTAGAAAAATCTTCCATTTGCTGGTTCTGGTCTGGTCTGGTTAGGCCCTTAATCTCAGTGAAAACATTTGCAGACACGGGGACTAAACTACTCATTTTAGCACAGTCTCTGAACCAGCATATTCTAGTAAAAGTACTGAGTATTTCATTTCCTTTGATAAAAAGAGTGAGAAGGAACTGAGTATTTGTTAACTTCTTCTTTTAATATATTATTATTTTTACACTGTATTCCCCATATGCTTCATTGGAAACAGCTACATATTTAATGAGAAAATATTAGTTTTCATTTTTTTTTACTTTTATCACTGTGACATTTACATTGTGGTCTGTTCAAACTCAAGCCAACATGTTAAGTTTTTCACTGGGCAAAATATACTTAAAAAGTCCCTTCAATCCTATTGAGTCTTACAAAGAACTAACAACACGCCCTTTCCCCC
>NDXB01005953.1:54178-85322 GCA_002631895.1 Agapornis roseicollis | reverse complement strand
CCGCCCCCAATCAAACAGCATTCTGGGGACACAAGTGGTGAAAAACCAAATAAGAATAATAATAATAAATTTTATTCTTCCCTCCAGATCAATGAAAGCACAAAGGGAAAACAGTGGAATTTTAAGGTTTCAAATCACAGTTTCAAAAAAGCTGGTAAGACTCAGCAAAGTTATCCTTATGTTCTTTCTCCCCTGAACAAGATCAGCCTCTGTTTGTGCTTGGTAAGAACAGACAGTAGAGGATAATTGTGTCTCTTATCCTCAAATGACACAGAAGCATTTAGTGTCAGAAAGTGCCATATTATGTTTGGCCTTCTTATGCATTGCATATTATACTTATGTAACATATTTATTTATTATTGTTTTTTCTCCTTCATGATCAAATTAACTGGTCAAAAGTGTGATGCTATTTGTAAAATTTGCACTCTGAAAATATCTGGTAACCTTATACATTAGTTTATGTATACATGCACAGTGCAGTCTTCTATAAGCATTTAAAGCCTAACTCAAATTCCATCATATCACTAAAAAAACCCCCACCTATTTTAATCAGCGGATAGTGAGCCACAAAACAGTCTGCATGAAGAAATCTACCAAGTGCAGGCAGCTCATGTTGGTTTCAGAAAGATGTTGTTCCTCTCTGTCAGCCAGAAGGCAGTCAGACCATTCATTTCTACAGGTAAATTGTTGACTGTTCACTTCCAAAAATATTTTTACTTTCCTCATTGTGAAAATCTAGCTTATATTCTGTGCTCATAATTCCAAACTAAGTAGTATCCAAGACATACAATATCAGTCTGGAAGATATTGCCACTATAGGTTTTGTTTTGTTCAAAACCTTTCATCTCTTTTTTTCTCACTGACTCAGTTTTTGTTTTTCAGATTGTTAAAATCATTCTGTTACTGACCAACTGTCTTACCGGTGTGAGTGACTCAGGAACTTTCAGAAACTGTAAGATAATTCAGAATACAACACAAACCCATCTATATCTCTTACAAAATACTGAGATGCTGAAAAGATGCTGCTTATCACTTACAGGAGGAGGTGGAAATCCACAAAAAGAGAGAGGAAACCAACATGTCATAACAGATGCTGGGCTACTTTTTAGGCAACTTGTGCCTTCTTTTTTCCAATGCTTTGATATACAAAGTATCAAGGAACAGGGGGGAAATGTATTTCTGGGTGACCCATTTACCACCAGAGTTACTTAAACATTATTGAATAAATGCATTTTAAGCAGCTACAGTATTTGCAATTTTGGCCTCCCACTGTGTTAACTCTCTGAAGAATTAACAAAGAAACAATAATGAAATAAGTTGATTAACATCTCTCTGGACATACACTCTTTCCAAAAATAGTTGAGAAAAGTCTCAGCAACAATAATGAACTACACTTTAAGGATGTATGCCAATTTGACTAGCCGGGGATAACAAAATCATATTAAATATGCTGTTTAAGAAAGTTATGCAGCTTAGAGATCCACATTTTAGTTCCATCAAAGAAAATGAGGAGTAAATCAAGATATTTTTAAGTGTCATAAGAAATGAACAAACAAGCTGGAAACTTAAATTGAATTAAGCATCAGAGTATCCAGAATACTAACTACCAGTCACAATTCTTTATGATTCAATGATTCATATCAAGAACCATCTGGAAATTATACACATATATGCTTTTTAATTCAGATTTTTATTAACTTGCTACAAAAACGTTGCAGACCAGTAGACTAATCAAATTATTTACCAGGAGTCTTATAAGATAAAAATCATTAGAGTGATTAAAAAAAAAAAAAAGAATGAAGTGTGTTACATCTGCACATAATTAGATCACTCTGCATTTCCAGCTCTTGCATAAATGCCACTTTATATTTCAGCCCATACCAGCAGTTACTCTCCCATAGATCAGTTCACAGGATGTTATCTTAAGGTGGGCCAGAAGGAGTAAGGCAGTTTGGATGGGGAAGAAGGAGCAGAAATTTCAAATTTCTTGCTTATTTTCAAGACCCGATCAAGTGAAAGAAAGTGCTTCTGTGAGTGACAGTCAGACCCAGACACAGCGGCTCTGTGAGGCAGGGAGAAGGTCACATTTACATGCGGGGTTACTCTGATCATTCCGGATGGCTGGAGCACTCTTTTCACAGAGGACTGTGTGTTTAGAGGACAGCACACTGGGAACTTTGTATGGCAACTCGTGTTACAAGCCTCAAAGAATTCCCAGGCGTTTCTGAAACAGTGTTCAATTATCCTGGCAGCAGAAATCTAACTCAATCAACTGGAGCGTGGATTAGCCATAGAAGAGAATTGTTCTTTTACGGAGAACACAAGGCAAATACTCAAGATGTTCTCTACTGAGGTTACTCGTACTGTGTTAACATGCTAGGGTTTTACGCCACTTATCTCTAAAAGTGGCCTAAAAAGGAATTCTGTGCAATGAAACAGTTAATTTGCGCTGCCTTATCTTCCACACAGAAGTATCTTTACTAAAACCACTGACTTTCTTGACATGTAACATACAACACATTTAAGTAACTGCAGCTTGCATGCAGAGTTGAGTACAGTAGGATAATTTAAATTCAAAGGATCCCTGGAGGCAATTTAGAAACATCCCTATCCAATCAACATCCAGCCACAGCAGGTTGTTCAGGGCATTGACCAGGTGAGCTTTGAGTATCTTCAAGGATGTAGATTTTACATAGCTCCTAGGCAACCTGTTCCCATATTCCACCACCCTTATGGTGAAAATGGTTTTCCAAATACCTAGCAGGAGTTTTCTGTGTTCCAGGGTGTGCCTGTTGCGTACTGCATTATTACTCTGTACCTTGGAGGAAAGCTGGCCCCATCTCATGAGCAAACACATCAGAGATACAAACTACGTACATCCAAAGGAGGAGCTCTTCTGGTGAATCTATACTGTAAGTCTCAAACTGAAACTAGGTATCAGAAGTACTTCCTAAGTAAATGCAATGACCGTTTTGTCATGGAGAATGTCTACAGTTGCAGGCACAGCATGGCAAGCTGATGATGACAGGTACCCTGCCTATTTTTTAGCTGGACATCACCACTTGCCTAAGCATGTGTTTAGGCAAGTGCATCACCAACTCAGCAAGTGCTGCAAAAGGTGGCTGATTCTCATGGAACAATCAATTTTTTTTTTTTCCAAGCAGCATAACATTTTCAAAACAGTGTCTTTTTGTTCCATAATATCTTCTTGATAAGTGTTATCTTACCACACAGAAAGGCCACCCTGCATAGTGAAATGTACCTAAATCTGATCTAACCAACACCTTAATTATTGTATAATCCTTGCCAGAAGTGATAATAACAAACCACATATGCTTCAGACATAAAGTCATTTCCTAATTTCCTTAGTGAAGAATGAAAGGGTGAGAAGAGGCATTCACCTTTACACAGGTTTTCATTAGCAGTGGAAAAAAAATAATGGAAAAGGTTTTTTTTTTTTACATTCAGTACAAGTATCTCATTGAACCATACATGACACAGTATCACCAGTCTGGAGTGACTTGGTGAGATATAGCTGTGCTACACTTTTCATGATCTGAAAGAAAAGCGGTTTTTCTTCAAACAGCTGAAAGTTCTCTTTTAGAGAATATTTGAGATTAATAGCATGAAAGTCCAAGCACAAAGCCACAAACTAGCACCTTTAACTAAATCAAACAAAACACTAAAAATAAAAATTTGATTATGATCTTCTATACATTTCAACTACAGGAAAGAAATATGAATATTAAAAAAGGCATTTCTCTGTTTTTAATATAGATTTTCTAAAAAGTTGTTTAGGCAACAAAGTACACAAGTAAGTTGGAAAACCTATTAAATTCTAATTTGGTGAATTTGGGTAAAATCCTGAACTGAATCTTAAATACCTCTTAGAAAATGGCTTTTGTAATTTTTAAAAGAACAAAGAAGAAAACAAACCTAAACCATTTTTATAATATTGCATAGAAAAATAATAGCACTGACTTCACCAAAAAAAAAACCCAAAACAACCAAAAACAAAACAAACAAAAAACCCCCAAAAAAACCAAAAACAAAACCAAAGAGAATGAAAGCAGCAAATTAAAAGGTAGTTTTACTGCAGTATGAACCAAATCCAAGAATAACTCCTAAATTCCTTAAAAACTGTAGTATCTTGGAGTCACCTTATTAGTGTGCTGGAAGAGCCAAAGAAGAATAAACCTAAGATAATCAGCACTAGGAAGAACCACTAGAATCTGAAATAACATTTACCTATTTAAAATACTGCATGGAAACACTTTTTTCATTTTTTAAATGCACTGATGACCCATAATTACCAAGCTGTGCCTATTTTTCTATTAGACCAGCTCTACAAGAAAAGAGAAGGCTACTACTCACCTCACTGAAAGAATCAGTTCTTCTTTTGACTCAAGCATGTTTACAGGCAGAATAAAAGGTCATTTTCAGTGAAAGGAATAAGGGGTGTAAGATGTAAGTGACTATTTTGGAGTAAATAATGGACAAAAATAGAAAAACATTCAAAGCCAGACTGGATGCAGTTCTGGGCAACCTGATCAAAGACAAAGACGTCCCTGCCTATTGTAGAGGGGTTAGACAAGATGACCTTTGAAGGTTCCTTCCAACCCAAACTATTCTGTGATTCCATTTAACTCTGTATATGTAGGCATGTATATAAATAGATGGGCTGCATCAAAAGGAGCATGACCAGCAGGTCGAAGGAGGTGACCCTGCCCTTCTACTCTGCTCTCGTCAGACCTCACTTGGAGTATTGTGTGCAGTTCTGGTGTCCTCAACATAAAAAGGACATGGAACTGTTGGAACAAGTCCAGAGGAGAGCCACGAGGATGATCAGGGGACTGGAGCATCTCCCATACGAAGACAGGCTGAGAAAGTTGGGGCTGTTTAACCTGGAGTACAGAAGGCTGCCTGAAGACCTCATAGCAGCCTTCCAGTATCTGAAAGGGGCCTATAGGGATGCTAGGGAGGGACTCTTCATTAGGGACTGTAGTGACAGGACAAGGGGTAATGGGTTCAAACTTAAACAGGGGATGTTTAGATTGGATATAAGAAATTCTTTCCTGTTAGGGTGGTGAGGCACTGGAATGGGTTGCCCAAGGAGGTTGTGAGTGCTCCATCCCTAGCAGTGTTCATGGCCACACTGTACAAAGCCTTGTGTGGCATGGTTTAGTGTGAGGTGTCCCTGCTTATGGCAGGGGGGTTGAAACTAGATGATCTTAAGGCCCTTTCTGGCCCTAACTATTCTATGATTCTGTGGTATACATATGGTATCTATGCAAATAGTCTCCTTTCCTGTAGTTTAGGCCTTATTCAGTTTAATATATATTGAAATAGGAACTAACACAGCTATGATTGAGCACTGGATTGGTAACTAACACAGCACATGGGATTAAAGGCACCTTTAGCAAGTTTGCCAACAACACCAAGCTGTGTGGTGCGGTCAACATGCTGGAGAAAAGGCATGTCATGAGGAGGGACCTTGACAGGCTAGATAGGTGGGCCAGTGCAAACCTCATGAAGTTCAACAAGGCCAAGCGAAAGAAGCAAAACTTGAGCCTGCAGTATACACCTGCAGCCCAGAAAGCCAACCGTATACTGGGTTACATCAAAAGGTGCATGACCAGCAGGTCAGGGAGTTGATTCTCTCCCTCTACTCCATTCTCATGAGACCTCACCTGCAGTACTGTGTCCAGCTCTGGGGCCCCCAACACAAGAGAAATATGGACCTGCTTGAGCAAGTCCAGAAGAGGGCCATTAAGATTATCAGAGGGCTGGAACACCACTACTATGGAGACAGACTGAAAGAGCTGGGCTTTTTCAGTCTGAACAAGGCTCCCAAGAAATGTTGTAACACTCTTCCACTACCTAAGCAAGGGCCTACAATAAATCTGGAGACAGATGTTTTACAAGATCTTGTAGTGACAAGGCAGAATGGCTTTAAGCTGAAAGAGGAGAGTTTTAGATTTGATAGCAGGAAAAAAAGTCTTCCGTATGAGGGAGGCAAGACACTGCAACAGGCTACCAAGAGAAGTAGAATTTTCTATGACACTGGCTTAACATTAACACTAGTTTGGGAATACCAGCCATGGTATCAGCAGCTATTAAATGCACCTGTCACACAACTTCTGACATAAGTAACTTCTTTTAGGTAGTCAGTTCTTCAAAAAAAAAAAAAAGGTTTATCATTATCTAAGTTCCCATCAGCTATTTCTTAATATCATTTTTATTAAAAAAAACCCTCTCATCTGTATATTTCAATCAGAAATAACGTCCAGATGTCAACAGGGTATAAAGCTGACAGATGGTAAACTAATGTAAGAAGAAAACTACCACCTATCTGCCTGTAAATTGATCTCTCATGGGCGAAGTCCTTAAAACACTGCAACAGGCCATATGCTTAAGTGACAACTACTTGCTCATCCAATGCAATAATGATTTCATATTAAAAGTAAGGATCATCACTCACATAATGAATCCAGAGATCTGAATTATCCTACATTTGCTGACCTTCAACAGTGTGCTTCAGTCTTTGGAAGAGATGAGAGCTTGTTTTTGATTTAAACTAAAAGCCTCCATTCCTCCATGACTGTTTGGAATTCTTACTCTGAACTTGATGTCATGTTACTGTGCTGTTGTATTATGAATTACACATGCCCATACATAATATACATACATACAAAGAAAATGAGCAAATACTATATAAATCTCATACGGACTCAGAGAATCATGGGATCCAGGATGACTGAGGTTGGAAGGAACCTCTAGAGGTTACCTCATCCACCCCCCTGCTCAAGCAGGGCCACCTACAGCTGGTTGCCCAGTACTATGTCTAAACAGTGCTTTAGTATCTCCAACAAGGGAAACTTTATCTCCTCCTTGGGCAACCTGTGCTAGTGCTCAGTCACCTTCATGGCAAAAAAGTGTTTCTTGATTCTCAGAGGGAGATGCTCCTGTGTTTCTGTCTGTGTCCCACTGCCTCTGATTCTGCCACTTGACACCACTGCCAAGAGCCTGGCTCCTCCCTTCTTTGCATCTTCCCTTCAACTATTTACTTACATTAATAAGAATATTCTGCCCTAAGCCTTCTGCTCTCCAAGATAAGGAATTCCAGCTCACTCAGCCTTTCCTCACAGGAGAGATGCTCCAGTCCCTTCGTCAGCTCTGTGGCCCTTTCCTGGACTCCGTCCAATAGCTCCATTTGTTTCTCATACTGCAGAGCCCAGGACTAGACACAGTACTCCAGATATAACCTCACCAGTGCTGAGTAGAAGGCCTGGATCACCTCCCTCAACCTGCTAGCAACACTCCCCCATAATCAGCTGCCCTTGCCGCAATGGCACATCACTGGTTCATGGTCAACTTGGCATGGTCATCATGGTCACAAAGATGATCAGAAGTCTGGAGTACCTTTCCTATGGAGACTGGAAGAGTTCAGTGTGGAGAAAAGAAGGCTCAGGGGAGACCTTCAAGCAGCCTCCCAGTACCTAAAGGGGTCTACAAGAAATCTCGAGAGGGTCTTTTTACAAGGGGCTTCATAGGGATAAGACAAAGGGTAATGGCTTTAAACTGACAGAGGGTAGATTTAGATTAGATATTAAGGAAGAATTCTTTATTGTGAGGATGGTGAGACACTGGCCCAAGTTGGCCAGAGAAGCTGTAGCTACCCCGTCCTTGGCAGTGTTCAAGGCCAGGCTGGATGGGGCTGTGAGCAATCTGGTCTGATGGAAAGTAGCCCTGGCCATGGCAGAGGGGTTGGAACTACACAATCTTTAAGGTCGCTTCCAACCCAAACTATATGATCCTACAAACTTGGTGTCCACTAGCCATGTTTCATGTTTATTTTTTTTTTCTTTTTTTTTCTCCTGAAAATGAAATCAATTTGTTTTTCTTTCCTGTTCAAAAGTGCACAGCCTTGCTCACTGGTGCACAGGCAGATGGCATGATAATGGAACCCCTAAATTTAAAGGTTTGAATGAAAAATGTGTAGAATATACAGCAAAACATATTGCTAAATGACCAACAGAGAACCTATGATGAGAATATAAAATGTTCTGCTAAAAAGTGCCTCAGTCACTCCAATACCGATACGAACACACTTCTTCACAGTTAAGCCAAAGGCAAATTGCCTTCTCTACAAATCCTTTCAGTCAACCTACAAAAAAGCAGCTGAATTAAGAGTTAATGTGTTTATAAAACATACTTATTTGAGGAAAAGACTAAGTCACCTTAGCCTAAGCATGGGACACCTCTATTTTCTTCTTTTAAAAATCAAATTATATGCATTTATCTATTAGTAAGACTAGCACGGCATAGCATAAACAGTGATTTTGCAGTGCTCTAACCGTCATAACACATGACCTGAAATAAAACTACAGCAACATGATCAGTTCAGAAATAGACAGTGCCACAGGAATTGCCAAGAATCTGGATAAACTGACAGGCATCTGAGTGCTATGAGCAGCATTTTGCTGATAACTTGGAAGCTTCAGCTCCCAGACAGTATATAAGGATCCCCTGGGGAAACCAGACTGCAGCAGGTATGTCAAGGTGACAAAGTATCGCTGCCACACAACCCACTGAAAGATATGTTCTGGCTACCAGGTAAAATATGCTGTGACTAGAAAAAAAGGAGGACAGGCTGTCAGGCAAGAAGCAAAGAAGCAAAAGAGATTTTCAGACACTGTGATTCAGTATACAGGAAATATATCAAGTAATTTCTTTTTCTTTTTCTTTTTTTTTTTTTTTTTCTGGGACAGTCCTTTTGGCATCATCTCAGTCAGCATTTCCCATTACAGCCAATTATTCCATTATGTCAGAGTAATAGCCTGGAGTGCCTTTGAANTTAAGTAAACAGGAAATATAAAAAGTAATTTTTTTTTTTTTTTTTTTTTTTTTTTTTTTTTCTGATTAGAAGTTGTAGTGTTTTCTCTCCATTATATTTAAAAACTTTGGTAAGTGATTTCAACTGCTTCTAGTGAGATACAGGTAAGATTCATTACTGACAGGAGAAAATTTATAAATCAAATGGCAAATATGTCTAAAGAATGAGGACTGAAATTTCTCATCCATAAAGATTGTCTTGGGGATGTATGTTCTGTGTTTGCAGGTCTTGAAAGTGTAGCTAAACACATACTCCTCAACATTTTTAAAGTTTTATTCTTAGCAAGGAAAATAATGTCAGAAAAGACACAGAAACTTCTTTCTCCAATGACCCTCCATCTGCAGATAAAACACTGCCAGACTTTCAAAGCCATAGACTACAGTTTCCTCACTGAGAAGTAAAACAGCAATTTAACAAGTAGCTCTATGGAATATTACGAGATTATGGTTAAAAGCAGAAAGAAACAACTAATGCATCTAGAACTGCTGTTGTCATAATGTCCACCAGGTCAACTTTTAACTTTGCTGTTAACAGGAAGAAGATCTTACCAAATCAAGTGACAACTGTTATTTTGAGTTTTTTCAGATTACCAGCATCTTGCATCTAAATGGAGAGCAAAGATGTTGCTCATGACACCCTGAATACTTTTCTTAACCAGGTTTTCTTCTGCTTGGCAGTGGCAGTGCTGCCAGCTGAGGATCTTCACTCCCACATGTTCTCCTACTTTCCTATCAACTAAAAGTTTTTCTCTCTACTTTGGGTACCTTCCTTAACTACCCTCTTTGGAGAAAAGGAGCACAGCTTAAAAACTGTCTACAGTTTTCAATTAACAAGAATCTTTCCTTCCCGCGACTATGAAGCATCACATTACTAATCACAGAATTGCTAGGGTTGCAAGAGACCTCTGGGATCATCTAGTGCAAACCAAGGCAGAGCCACCTACAGCAGATTACACAGGAATGTGTCCAGGTGGGCTTTGACTTCAGTAAATCCAAACAGCATCCATGACGCATTAGCAGTTAAAATTGCCAACTTTGTTTCTACAGGAGGGATCTATACATCTTTATATCTAGAAAGACATTTATATATATACATACAAACATACACACATGCTAGTTTATGTAATAGATGTGCTGATCTTTGCATATAGAAAGCATAGCAGGAGCAACAAGGGTAGATGGGGGAGCCTGAATCACACCCTGCCTGGCTGCTTCGAGGCCCAGCACAGCAGCAGCCAGCTATTACAAACTGATCCTTATGATGCTGGATGGTCCATGAGGTGCAGGGGAACCCAGCAACCCTGAGAGGCAATGGAAGCTCATAACCCAGCCACTCCTGATGCCACAGGAGCTCCCAGAGAGCCCTGAAGCTGGCCAGTCCCATTCAGATGCACCAGCAAGAGAGGCTCCACACATCAGGGCGCCCCATGTGAATGAGGAGAGAAGAGACTGGTGGGATGTAAGCAGGGGCCATCAGTCCACTTGCCCAGCTGTGCCTGCACCAGCCTGTCCTGTCACCTCTAGTTAAATCCAATTTCTGATGGTTTTCCTAGGCAAGGGCTTACTATTGTGCATGCGCATGGAGGTCTCAGTGCCAGCCATACTATGGGATCGGGGTCCCACATGCCCACAATGCAGCACTTGCAATAAGGGTGGATGTGCAAGTGAGCATGTGAGTACTAATGAAAACCATGCTGTACTTGCTGGAAAGTAGGTGAAGTGGCCTGGGAGTCAGGTGTGTCTCTATCGCTGATAGCACAGACACCACTGGCTCTTGCAGGGACAGGGTAGGCAAAGGTTAGCTCTGGTCAGCTGCTATAGAGACAGTAGTGTCTGGGGCAGTCTGAGAGTCCTATCTGTGCGTGCACGAGAGACTCTCCGCGGGACATGATGGGTACAAAAGCATCCAGGACCATTTGGATAGGCTGTCTCTAAGTCACCCATTGCATGGGTGTCAGTGAGAGAAGAGGAAGGAAAAGGATCTGCACTGAAGGCTAGAATGGGGCTATGGCACTGGGGACTCATGCCTCCAGGTGCCAGTGACTGGAGAGACTGAGATTCAGGGACAGCTAACTGCCTAAATCCAGCTGCTGAAGGAATCCTTGCTGCACATATACGCATATATAATGTGCACTAATAGACCTTGACCCTGACCAGCCAGAGAGGGGAACAGGATGAGACCACTGGTGCTCTCTGTGCTTGTGTTACTGATGAGCATTTGTACTGTGCTGTTCTATGGGCTGGCACGTATACATGCATGTTGTATATGCCATGTGTGCTCACATGACTACTGAAAACATGTTTTCAGCCTCACTGCTGGCTGTGTTTCGGATTGTGGAGTTGCAGCACCCTCACTCCTGTCAGGCTCCTGGATACAACACAAATATATATACACGAGTGCATATATGCAGTATATACAGTTTAAAATATGTATCTGCATATATCTTTATACAGATATATATCTCTATATGTACAGATATAAAACATATGTACGGATAAAAAACATTTATAAAGCTAAATTCAAATGCAGTAAAAACATCAAGAACAGTAACTCAGGAAGGGCTGGGGAGAATAAAGCAGCTTCCATGATACTTTGTCAGGACTGAATCAAATCTCCTGGATAATGAAGATTTGGCAGGAACTAAAACTGTGCTTCAATTCAATGTGAAAGTATTACCAGCACAGCATAAGCATTGTTTTGGGAATGTATTGATAAACTGAAGTTTGTAGTCTTAAATTATACATTATCTGATGTTTCATTGTCATTACATGTTCAATCTAATTCAAACATTTGCAATGATGCTTTCCCTGTCTGAATGATACTTAATGGCAAAAAGCAGTGGGTGAGGTCCTTGCTAAACTTCCTAACAGATTTAATAAAATAAGCAGTAATTCATATCCCACACTTTCATGTGATATTGCCAATACATACTAAAGTATCTCCAATATGACTGAATTTATGTATGAGGCACAGTATACTGTACCACTAATATTTGTACCCAGTTTCCTACCATCTTTTCAGAGGCTTCCATCCCAGAAATGGTTGCTGAATCTGAAGAAGGCACACAGGAAAACTTACAACAGTTTTTGTTTTTATTCATCCCAGTGTCCTTCTGAATTCTACTAGAAATCAGTTTCTAAACAACTAAGAAATAATTTTCCACTTTTTAAATTAATATTATATCAACAGCCAAGCTCTAAACTCTTTTATGATATTCCCAAGCCTTGTATCAAAAGATATCCTAGTCAACTGTTACTGCCATTGGAATATAGGGTAATTTGTCTAACATGTCTATGCATGAAAGTGTCAAAACTGATTTCATCATAGGTGTAGGTTTGAAAACACAGATTTAAGTTCTCTAAAATTCATAAGCTTATTGATACTAACAAAAGCTTATAAAGTCAACAGGAGGCTTGGCACTGCACTGTCTGCACCATGGACATGTTTACCTGTTGAAGAACCATGGCATTTTTAATTTTTTGCCACTTCAGGTGATTTTTGCTTATGCTCACCACAAAACCAGAACATAGAAAAAAAAACCAAAAAACCAAAACCAAACCCAAACTGTGAAAAAGACCCATAAATTAATGTATCTGCAAATACAATGGGAGCCATGGTCAACTGGAATAGTCCTAAATCCTTTGCTGGTTTGTTTTTATCAGGCAACACAAGCTTTTAATATCTCTAGTCTTTTAGACCTTTGGCTGAGATTTATTAACCTGTCAAACAAAACGAATTTTACAACTGTAGTTTATTTCAGAACATTCCCTGCTCTGTAAACAGAAAATCCAGATTCTCCTTAAACAATTTGTCCATTTTCTTGAAGCAAGAAGGAAGGTATGGTAGAGAAGGGAATTCTAAGTGAAACAGAAAGAACTTACTTTCACAAAAGTATTGTGCATTGTGTACACAAAGGTACTGTGCATAAAACCCATAAAGTCAGCTATTAAAAGAGACATTTACAGTGACTACCTCTATTGAAAAAAAAAATAATAAAAAAGCAATCCTTGGTGCCAGTAACTTATATCAAAGAAAATCAAATATGGTCACAGAAATGAAAAACAGTTTAAATTAAAGGAGGTCATGATACTTAAAGGAGGATGGCCTCTGCCCAGGAGATGATGTGGAACATCCCTCACATTTGGGCAATATGGATGAGAAGGGAAGGGGAAAGCAAGCAGGACCAGAGTTCTATGTTTATTTTGTGTATTTTGTGCTAAGCAACTACCTAGCCATGAGCCAAAACTGAAAGAAGTATCAGGCTGCTGTATGTTCTTCAAATATTTAAACACAGTACAAAATGACAACTCCAAGGAAATCTGAATAATTGTGGAAGGCTATTTGGCTCATAACTTAATAGTACCTGTCATGCAGAAGCTTGGCTATGAAATTCTCTTACTATTTAGTTTTATAATTCTCAAATGCACAAGGATTACATTTGAAAATTTCATTAGTCATTAAAATTAGGGAAGAAAAAAAAAACATAAAGATGATGATGAACTTCAAGAAGTCCATCAGAGAGCCACCAAGATGGCTTCAGTTGTAGAAACTTGCTCTTAGAAGAAATGCTGAAGGACAGCTTGGCTTGTTCAGTCCAAAGACTTCTGGAGGGCCAAAGAGCTGCTGCCCACTGTCTCTGAGGACATTACAGAAGATGGAAGCATCCTCTTAAACAAGGTGCATTTTAAGAACATGAGATGATGGTCCTAAATAGAAATAGGAGAGATTCTGTCCAACTAGATACAAGAAGAGAAGGGAGGTAGAAAGGGTGGGAAACACAACAGGTAACCTTCAGTCAGGAAGAGTTAGAAGTTGAATTTGACAACAGGAGAGACTGCCCTGGTCAAGAGCAGGGCATTGCCAGACAAGTGTGTCGTGTATTTACACACCTCCAGACCTTTTAATCCCCTTACCCCTCTATTTCCCTGTAAAGATCCTGAGCAATGCCAAGATATTCTTCCCCTGCACTCCATACTGTGTACCATGTCCCTGGTACCATCTCCCCTCAGTCCAAAAAGGGATCCAGCACTGATTCACCTTGATGGGTCTTAAGGTTGGATGATTCACCATGACGACTCTGCTGGGACAGCCCTGGGAGGGCCCAGAGAAGCTGTCCCTCACTCTGATTCCTTAATATAGGTTCTGGTCTGTCTTTGTGACTCTGCTCCCCTGACCTTGTAGAGACAGTCCTCTGAGGGGCTGATGGCTCCCATGGTGGGCCTGGGAGCAGCTGGGCAGGATTTGGGATCCCTCAACTGCTGTTGCCTCTCTGAGCTCTTTTGCAAGACTGCAGATGAACTTTTATCACAGAACCAAACAGCTTTATCCTGTGGTGGATCTGCCTTCAGATCAATCCAATTCTATGCAAGTTTATGCATCACATACTGCTTGATTCCTAACATGCAAGACCAGGAACCCATGTAGTTTCTTTCACAGGTCTTTACAACTAGGGCCTGACATACCATACACTATGCTAAATATAGAAATCAACAGGAGAAAGAGAGATGCTCAAATCAGACATCCTATTTTTTTTCTTTCTTCTCAATGCTGCTATTATTCCAGTGTTTGGTCTGATCCTAAAGCAATACGGCACAGCATGTCACAAGTACTATTATATCTTCATACTGCTGAGTAACTGAAATCCTTACATTAAAATACAGTATTCTATGATGGATTTTTTTATCCTTGGACTGACATTGAGCCTGAAGCTCTTACCAGTAATCACTTTACACAAAGCCAGATCACACACTCAGACAGAGAAGCTAAGGATTCAATTCACAGATTTTTAAAAATGGCGTGAAAGCTGGTGAGACTGAATTGTTCCTGCAAGGAATGGATACATTTCAAAATCTGAGACAAACTACACTGGAGGCCTTTTCTGAATAATTGACTTATGGAAAGTTTTATTCATCCTTCATTAGCACTGCATAATTAAAGCAAAATCAGTTCCCCAAAACATCTGAGAAACAAGAAAGTTATACCACTGCATATTAATAATTTTAAAGAAATTTAAGGCTGTCATGTACTAACACCACAACTGTGAAAAAGAGCTGTAAATAGTAAGATATCAGTAAAACAGTCTTCCACCAGCCTACTCAAAGTTAACCATCATCTTTCAAGCACACATGCTCTTCAACTGATTGTTAAGATGATAAAAAAAGAAAACACAACAAAATCAACTGACAGGAGAACGAGACAGTAATATATTGTCCAAATGCCTTCAAATTGCTAGTTAATGCAAGATAGAAGATGAAATTGTAACATTAGTGTTTCTAAAGAAAACCTCTTTGAGACTTGCCAAAGCACACATTTGCAGCTGACCCTTCTTTTCTACTATGTTCATGAGATTTTAAATTTAGACATGCAGCATCCTAAATGTTTGAAGAGCTTTTGCTGTAATGTTAGCCCTGTCACATCATCTACCAATCCTCTTGAGACAGAATGCTTAGTCTCAAAAAAGTAAATGCTTTTACTATTTCAGTATATACATCAGTAGCTTATCTACTGTTTCCTCACTCTTCATCTACACTCCCTAAAAAATGCTTGGGAAAGTGCTAAGGACAAATGGGCTACAGCACACTATTAACTCTTCATAATTTATAATGAAGCTATATAGATTACTTAATGCAGCCACAAATTCAAGTTTTCATTTTCACCTTCAAGGTCCTATATTATCTTACTCAGAATTACTGTATGTCTTGCTTTTATTTCCCTTCTACTCCCTAGACATCTTCTATCCTTTCACTTAATTGCATTCTTTATCTCCTTCTCCCACTTTCAGCTGTATGCCTTATATCATGCTGACCTCTGTGCCTTGTACAATCTCCATGCCTACACTCTTCATCCTTCTTCAGCAGTATCTTTAAAAATGCACTCTTTCAGGAATCATTAGTACATTCTCTTCTTCCTCCCCTTCTTATTGCTGAGCTATTAACTGAAATTTGTCTTGCTTAAACCACTTTTGCTCCTTTCTGGACCAGCGCAGCAGAGAACACAGCCGAAAGCAAATGCAAGGCTGGTTGATTCACTTCTTAATACTATCAGAAATGACCTCTGTTAACTAACTCTGAAGAAAACTAAGGGACAATACTTGCTTGTCATCTAAAATAGGAACTTGGAACCTTATTTACTAAAAAAGCCACAACATACATTAAATAAATGCCAATCCATGTGTGCGTATATGTGGAGTAATTAGTCTCTAAAAGCTATGTCTGTACTTATAGTTTAGGTACTTATATACATTTCATAGTGCTCTGAGAGTTATCCAGGGCACATTCCATGACTATCATCCAGTGTCCATGGATGTGATGCTTTTGTTCCCCTCAGGAATGCATGCTTAAATATATATACAACAGACAGAGTAGCCATAGGACACAGACCTCAGAAAATTCAGCATTCCCAGGTCTAGTAATAGTGATAGCATGGTAGAGTCATTGCACTATCCTTGACTCCTAAAACACCTGACTGCAGAACTCCCAGATTCCCAAACTTCAAAGACCTCTTCATGGAAGTAATCATATGATGACTCTATCAGTTATCCCTATAACTAGAAATACTACCTTCAGAGGAAAACATTAAAATAACTGTAAAAACTTTGCTTAAGAAAAAAAAAAAATCTCAATGAAAATTTTCACCCTGAGAAGTTAAAACCTCACAACTGAAAGTACAACTTCAAATATATCCTGCCTAAGATACACAACAATTGTTTGTAGAATAAAAGGTTCTGTTGACGTTCTCTTGGGATAACTGCATTATTGAAAGAGGAAAGCAGCAAGATAAGTTACATACTATTATGCTTTTTGCCCATGGCACTTTTTTTGAATCAGTAATATTTTGAGTCCATAATAGCTTTGAAGTTTGGGACAATAGGCTGCAAACTCTAATGTTTCCACTCTTTATTCTGAAGTTGCAGGCTGCAATAATGCATCCTGGAGACTGCAACTGAATGGATAACTGTGAGCAGCTATCTACTCAGGAGAAAGAGAACAATTTCCTAATGGAAGAAATCACGTTCCATAAGAAGAACTGAAATTATTTTCAATAATTGCACTAGAAGATATATTAATATGTTACGTGTATTAATAATTGTGATTTGAAAAGCACTGGTGTGCTAGCTTTGTGGAATTACCACCTAATACCCATCTCTGCAGACAGGAAATAAATCAATACCTCAACCCTGTGTGGTTATCGGCTTCTTGAATGCTGGGTGAAAGAACTCAGATTTGGGACAACAAAGTGAGTTATTAGCATTTCTCATTACCATGCTACTATTTTAGAAAGTAGTTGTAAATACATTTTAAAAGAACAGGAATTATTGACTAGTAATCCTTACCTGCACACTTAGTAAAATCTACTGTTGACACAAGTTATGTAGGCTAGTTGAGATAAGAAACATCTGTAGGAAACTTGGAGTGACAAGATTGTCTACTGGCAGTCAAGCATAAAATGAAATAAAATGGTCAAAAAATCTAAGCAATACATATTAGCTGAAAAATAAATAAATTACATGTACATCTTGTAACATTCAGATTAAGTAATGGACATCACTGCTCAATGAAAACTCAGAGCTTGGGTGATATTGTATATATTCATAGACAATATATAACGCTGACTCATCTGGAATACTCTCTGTACTTTACAACACAGGCATTATTCTATGTTAAAATGCTTTTGATGGGAAGGGTCTGAAGGAATGCTGATAAGGAAAAAAACCCAAAACCAACACCATTGTCCCAACCCTCAAAAAAATCTCAAACACAACCCTTTCAGATGGTGAGAGTCTGAACAGACTGTAAAGTGTCTTACTTATGGAGCAAGAAATTAAAAGGGATGTGAGAAGTAGTACTTAAATACTGAGTAGCGGATCAATTAATTATCTTTCTCTCTCATAGGAAAAAAAGTTGATATTCAAAACAGTTAAAAATGAGAAATTTAGAACATATACAAAAGATTTACAGAATTTGTTGTCCCAGACAGTCATCAGCATCACAACAAACAAACAAACAAACAAACAAAAAAAAAACAAACCAAAACCATGAAAGGATTACTAAATCCCCTTCACCTCTTATTTTTTTTATTGTTGTGGTTAAAAAGAATCTTCTTCAATTACTTGATATGGGGGAAACAATTTCAGTGGCTAAATTAACCCTCTCTAGCTAGAAGGTGATTATTATGAAAAGCTTCTGGTATTAGCTGTCATCATAAATGGTACCAAATAAAATGGACACTGAATCATGAACAGCAACTCCTACATGAAGGACTATTTAGAGAAAAATGAAAGGCTTTCTTTGATGGAATAGGAGAACAGCACTTCTACCACTGCTTGTAATTGTTTTCTACTTCAAATCAGAATCACTTCAGTCTTACTGAAGCTTAACTTGAACGATTTCCTTCTTGGCTTTGAAGCATGCTATTATTCTAAGATAAAGAGATGCTGGAATGGAAATGTTAAGCATCCTTTTTTAGTAGATAAAGCTGTCACCTCTTCAGCTCTTGTGTGTGTTACAAGGTCTTTTATCTTTATACCACCAGTCTATCACAATAATAATAAAAAAAAAATTCTCAAACACTGCTTTATGGCGTACACTCTGTAATCATCTTGTAAGTACACTTATTTTGTGATACAGCAGTTAGCCTGAGCAAAATGCTTTGCCCTGTTAGACTATAAATAATTTGTCAGTGTTAATTGATGGTCCTGTGTGTAAGTTTTCTGCAACTGTGCCAAAACCCATATCAGGAATACTTTGCTACACAAAAGAATAAACAGAACCCTACCACAAATACCAGCTCTCTGAAAATTACCTACAACCACATCTCCACAAAGAGGAAATAATTTACACAACAACAACAAAAAGTAAACAAATGAACCTTCCCTCCCCCAGCCTTACTGCATTAAAGCAACACATAGTTGACCTTAGTCTTTCAAAGGGTTCTGGAGAATAATTCACAAAGAACAAACCAAAAAATACTGCTTACAGAGTAAGTTACTTGTTTCAGTCTTCATTCTTTGTCCTGAAATGGTTGAAAAGCATTGCTAAAAGCAGCTCTGGGGTGATTACAAAGGTATCTTGAGATACAGAGAGGATCAGTGCACTAGATTTTTTTGAAACATGATTTATTTATGCTTGCTTTAACCCAAAAGACATTAAAAACATTTGTGTGTGTGTGAAAATTCTTGTTAATTAAAATCTAATTAGTCAATAACTGCTGTTTGGCATCTCCAAAAAACGCTCAAGGTCTTGAAAGAAGAAAGATAACTCAGTGAGCAATTTATCATAAAAGAAGGATTTTTTCCCCTTCTTTTTTACTACTTATCGTGCATAATTAATGTGTGATAATACCCATAATGACTTCCCTAAAACAATTAGCAACACATCTCCACTGACCTGCTAATCTGAATATAATGCTTTTAGAATTTGAGGTGTACCAGTCTCTTTGTGTTTACACACTCACCTCACGTAGAAGCAAAGAAGGCTGCAGAACATAATTTATTATTCTGCATCACATTTCATCAAGTCCCTTAGCAGCTACTTGATACATTATCAAGACAAATGCAAGGGAAAAAATTATTCCTGCCTCCCCACCCCCAAGTAGGGTACTCCAAAGACTAAGAACCAATTATAATTCTCCTTTCCTCTTCCAATCAAATACATTAAGTGAAAGCAAACCTTGACCAGGTTATTTTTTGCATGGAATTTCAATGACGTTTTTCAACTCCATAAGACAAATACATCCATAAATAAACATGTACTGCAGTAACAAGGGCAATGTCTAGAACACTTAAGAGCTAAATTACTTTCAAGCCATGCAACATCTCATTTTTCTTCCACAAATATACAATAAAGACTGCCAGCATGCAGGGGTGTGAGGGAGTGTGCTTCAGAGAAGAGGAAGGAAGAAAATCTACCACGTGAACTGAGAGCATGATAACTGAAAATAAACAACACCGTTGTAACTGTTTCCTTCCTTCAGTTATCTTGTAATATAAAACAGTGGCCTCTTACAGACTTGGGAAAAAGGTGCATGTGTATAGTAGATCTTCAGAAGTCCACAGTAGCAAGAATTCAGAAGCTAGGCCAGCAACACATGCTAAATACTCAAAACACAACTTGCCATCTTGCCATCTAGAAATAAGTCTTCAGTCACACTGCAGAACAAGAAAAATAAAGGCCTTATGAATTCAGCTAAAAGTTCTGGTTGAGAACCTTCCTTAGCAAGCAGCTGGTGTACAACATGGTAACTAGGACAGTCCTCCGTGAAACCCACAAACCGGAAGACTGAACTCCTCAAGTTGAAGAGTGCTCAAAAAGCTGTTTTGCCCATGTTTTTGAGGAAGTATTCCACACAGTGGACAAGATAAGGACAATCCTATCTTGTGACAATCCTCTCTTCAACTGCTTTCAAAAGTCCCAGATTTTAAGATTTTTAAGACCCAGATTGCTGTTATGATCTCTATAGAAACAATGTTTCTTGACATTTTAGAAACTGGTACTACTTTTTCAATTATGCTTTGCAAAAGATTAACTGCAAGAGATCCTGTTCCTGAGAAACAGACACAAGCTTTTGAGATTGGGCAATTCTGGATGGACACATGGAAGCAAAAACCTAATTCCTCAAAAAGCTATAGTCAGAAAGCAAGGTTCCTACTGAACTTGCCACCTCATTGCCACAGAGATGTCCTGTTCTCAGCCAAGAGATGTACCCTTTCAGATTTCACTCAACAGTTAAAGTTACATCTACATTAAACAACTAAACTAATCTTGGTACATACAAAAGATGAGACGTATTTCATTCACCTCCCAATCACCCCATGTGCAGTAACAATACAATCTGCCATGTGTAATCTAAATTCATCATGGAAATGAACTCTGCTTTTGCTGAAGCATGCTGTGTGAATACCAGAGCAGCAGTTTCAAGCTTTTGTGGCACTGAACCAGTTGCTCAGCAGCCCCACCACCTCCACGGAGCACCTTCCCCACAGCACAACACACATCTGCCAAGAAGTCTTCACTGCTCTGTTTGGAAGCTGGCCACTGCACAGCACAGGATCTGAGGTTATGTGAGAAATGCTGAACATAACCTTGCAGATAAGGGACTCCAAAAGGGTACCCTGTGCAAGCAGTGAGGAAATTATCTCCAGAAAGAGCCTGACAAGAAAACACACACACAAGAAACACTCAAAAATCCCAGACCTTCAGTCAGTGTACTAACTGCCTGGCTACACAGGAGTTGGCACAAACAAATCAGATTTCAAAGGAAGCTCCTTAATGGCTCTTACCCATCAACTCCCTAATTTGAATTAATTAATGAACAGTAATTACACCAATACAGACAACAAAGTCAAGTGGCTTTAAAAAAAAAAATAAAAATAAAAAAATCCAAATTCTACTTTCTACCTCAAAATGCACTAGCAGCTAGAAAGAGCTGCAGAGTAATCCTGCTCCCTCTTCNATTAATTAATGAACAGTAATTACACCAATACAGACAACAAAGTCAAGTGGCTTTAAAAAAAAAATAAAAATAAAAAAATCCAAATTCTACTTTCTACCTCAAAATGCACTAGCAGCTAGAAAGAGCTGCAGAGTAATCCTGCTCCCTCTTCATGCAGTATGCAGCAGTATATGTGAACAACAGTCTCACTGAATACAGCCTAATGCTTTAAAAGTCAGGTGTGCTACAACCATCGTAGACTGTACCATTGGAAAAATCAAGTATCTAGCAATATGATAACATAAATGGTAAAAATTGTGAGCCCAAAGACAGCAGAACTTGTGCAAATCAGAAGGGTTTATAACATAAACAGCTGTTTATAAGAGTGTTTCTACTGAGGAATGATTGTTAATGTAGACCTATTCAAAGGGCAGACTAGAGACAAGGTTGAAGAGACAGCCATTAATGTAGGTTTCAATTAAGCTAAAAAATGTCTATGTATTTTTACATTTAATACTTTTGTTATTTCTAAAATAAAATGTCTGAAGCACTGGAATGGATTGCCCGGGGAAGTTGTGAACGCTCCATCCCTGGCGGTGTTCAAGGCCAGGTTGGGCAGAGCCTTGGATGGCATAGTTCAGTGTGAGGTGTCCCTGCCCATGGCAGAGGGGTTGGAACTAGATGATTTTAAAGTCCTTTCCAACCCTAACTATACTACGATTCTATGATTTGTTATAAATATTCAGAAAAGAATGCAAGTCAATTCATTTATAAAATAGAAAAGGGGCAGATTTATGTTGAGTAAAAGATATAATTTCAACAGCAGGGATTCCAATTTACAGCTTAGTAAGCTACAGGGAATGGCTGTTCACGTCTTTGTAATTTCTATACCTTGCTTTAAGTGCTCCTAATAAATTCAACCTCCAGGTATACATGAGGAATAACAGAAACATCATTAATAAAATAACTGCTTATCTGAAAACCATACTAAACAAAACACATACATTGCATGCATACATTAAAAAGTGGTGTGCTGGGGTTGGGAATAGAAAATTGGAAAAAAAAAAAAAGAAAAAAAAGGAGGGAATAAGAAACAAAAAATAGACTTTGGCATGCTTTTTACACAAGGTCACATTAATGATGGTTACATTGAGTCTAAGTGCAAAATCAGCCTTCTTCACTATTTCTTATACAATATAAACTAAAACTATAAAATGGTCATAATGTTCTGATTTCCTATTACTCTTCCAGTAGCAAAAAAAGTCTCAGAAAATTTTTCTTTGAACTTCTCCTTTTCCATGACATAAAAACTCCATCAAGACTCATAAATCCTAATGCCATTTAATCAGTCTGAAAAATTTTAATGAGCTCTCACTAGATTTGGTACAGAGATTATTCGTAACTATGGGATCAATTAATTAATTAGAAATGGAAGAAACTGCAAAGAAATAGTGTTTTAAATTAAGGTGATGATTTACATCACTTGGAACTTTTTAATAGAGAGATTGATTCTCCCTAAGAGTTACAATCATTTGTATTACTCCAGTCTTTTCCTCCTTCTAAACAATGGCTATAAACGGTATTGGCTTGGTTTTAAATTACACTAGTAGTAGGGTCCTTTATTTTACAAAAAAGCTATAGGCAAAACAACCAAAATACTGGAAAGAAAAGCCTTGACCTGCCACATCTTCAAGTAGGTAAATAATTAAATTCATGTTTTTTTAATGAGCATACTGGAAGTATGTATAAATGTTTGAATAGAAATATCTAAAACTGTCTGAGTTAGTCTTGTATTTGAAATAAATTTAGGAGCATAACATTTTTTGTTACTATGAAAAAAAATTGCTTCAAGATAACACTGAAAAGTTACAGTTGATATACATATTATATACAAATACACACAGAAACACTCAAACAGAAAGGATATTATGAACTCTTTTAAAGCAAAAACTAATATTCTAGTATATATACATTCCAAAGCTTGATTTAAAATAATTTGAGCTCTTAAAATCAAAATGGAACAGAAAAAAATATTGTTCAGCAAAAGCACTTTTGTTTTGGTTTTTTTTTTGTGGGTTTGTTTGTTTGTTTGCTTTTCCCTGTGAAGTGTATCACCAAATCACAGGATGACCAAGGTTAGAAGAGACCTCTTGAGCTCATCTGGTCCAACCCCTTTGCTCAAGCAGGGACACATACAGCCTGTTGACCAATATCATGCCCAGATGGCTTTTGAGTATCCCCAAGAAGGGAGACTTCACTACCTCTCTGGGCAATCTCTGCCAGTGGCTGGTCAGCCTCACAGCAAAATCAGTGTTTTCTTATGCTCAGACAGAGCCTCTTATGTTTGTTTGTGATGACTGCCTCTGGTTCTGTCACTGGGCACCACTGAAAAGAGCCTGGCTCTGTCTTCTTTGCACTCTCTCTTCAGGTATTCATATACGCGTGAGCATTCTCTTCATCAGCAAACTGTCCCATCAAACAGGTCATTAATGAAGATGTTAAAAAGGACTGGACTGAGTACTGACCCCTGGGGAACAGTGCTAGTCACTGGCATCCAACTAGATTAGGTGCTGTTGAACACCACCCTCTGGACTCAGCTGTTCTGACAGGTTTCAATCCACCTCAGTGCTCACCCAGCTCATGCATCAACAGCTTCTTCTATGAGGGTCTTATGGGAAAGAGCATCAAGGGCTTTACTGTAGCTGAGGTAGACAACAAGCAACTGCTTTCCTCTCATGTGCCAGGCCCGTCATTTCATCATAGAAATTTATGAAGTTGGTCAAGCATGATTTCCCCTTGTTGAAGTCAGTCTGACTACTACTAATGATTTGCTCTTTCTTACTATACCTGGAAATGGATTTCAGCATCAGCTGCTCAATCACCTTTCCAGGAGACAAGATGAGGTTAAGCAGCCTGTAGTTCCCTGGGTCCTCATTCTTGTTCTTCCTGAAGATAGGAGTGACATTTGCTTTCCTCCAGTCTTTGAGCACTTCTCCCAGTCACTGTGATAGATCAAAGATTATCAGGGCAGTTTCGCACTGACATCTGCCAGGTCCCTCAGTAATTGACGGTGCATGCCTTCAGAGCACATGGACTTATTCATGCCCAATTTGCTTAAGCATTCCCTAAACTGATCCTCTCCCAAAAAGCAGTACATATTCCTTGCTCCATCCCTTCCCGCTGGTGCCTGCGACGTGGCATTTCTGACTTGCTACATTCAGTACTTCAGACATTTTCATGTCCTGTGTAATCAAGTCCCACACTTCATTCAGCAATGGGTCCATATTTTCCCTAGTCTTCCTTTTGTCTCCTATGTAATCATAAAAGCCCTTCTTACTATCTTTGACATCCTGTGGCACATGTAGCTGAATTACCAAATTTCACACTGTTGTCATCAATGATACTTCAACTTTGTCTCTGCACATTTTAAAGGTTTCCTTAAAATTAATTCATAGTGTAAAAATTTGAAATATATTAAAATACTTAGTAACTAACTCTAGAAAAAAAAAAAAGAAACAACTTATTTTCCAAATTATTATAATATAAAGGTAGAAAAATTATAATTAAAACCCAAAGTAATAGTTTAAAATGTTTTTTACACTTGTCTAATTAAAATGCATGAAAAAAATGACAAGTGTTTTAAACATTAACATATTCAAGCACATGTTCTTTCTACACATGTACAGTTCCAGCCAGTTTTCCTGCAAGTTGCATCTGTGTATTTGAGAGCATAATTCATCATATATATATTTTAAATAAATTTTAATTTTAGCAGAAGACAAAATTTCTAGTATTTAATCTGCAGATGACATTTTGATTACCTGACTTAATTACTTACTCATATGACAGTGCATTGTTCCTAGTGTTGGAAGTTCACATGAAACTATATGCATCACAATATATTAAGACTTATGTTGAATTTGCAGGGTGTATCTTGTTTGAAATTCCTGTGCTGTGGTTTCATCATCATGCTTATTAAGTTCCTAGTTAACCAAAGACTGCAAACCAAAAGGTCAACATTTAAAAAATTCCCAGATGGACAATAATGACAGCCTTCAGTCACAGTAAAACAGACATCATATCCATTTTTATATCATTTTAGAGCTGCCTACTTGTAGAAGTGTGCCTGCACAGCAAGTCACAGGCTGGTATACCACTAATGCTAAATTCTGGATCTGGCCTTCTCTGACTACAATGTACTTTCTGCTTGGAGCAGCAGGGAAGTTTTGAAGCAAATCTTACAGCTCTCCTTTGCTAGCTAATGGTTGGTTTCACTAAGTAGTTTTGGTGTGTACTAGCGGTAAACCTCTCCAGGTGCATATCAAGCAATCTCTAATAATGTCTGCTTAGGAAGACATAAAGCTCAAATAAAACTTATACAGCTTTCAGCCTGGGATCAGCATAAATCTAACTCAACAGAAAATTTTTGAACCGTATATAGCATAGATACATGGGCCTAAGCACTAAATACATTGCTTCAATAATCTGTTCCTCTTGAGTCCAATTACCCACTTATGCAGACATTATTCATACATCCTGATATCTTGCTGCAACCTTGCATGTTACTGATCTTCAGCACGAAAACCAAACCAGTAGCTGTATTAGTTCACTGCTTGGGAATAAACACTGCAGATGCTATCACTACACCTCAAGTAGTCATTAATGGTTCAGGTAGTTTCCCACATACTGTACTGATCTTCTTCTTGGAATTTCTGTGTTTGTGCTAAATTCCCACACTTTGACATGTGTGACTTTTGTAGGTGCAACAAAAAAAAACAAACTAGTTCAGCTGACTTATTTGGTAAAGAAAATAACTATACAAAACTACAGTGAACACTCTAAAATTATGAAGTGTATGTTAGACAAAGAAAATTTCAAACTTTAGAGGTAATACAGATGCTACTATTAACTTCAAAATTGTTTTCATTGTTAACACAGCTAAGGCTACTTACTGACGAATGAATAAAAATACCTACAAAAGTGTCACTGGTTTTGTTGTTTGTTTTTTAATGGTTTTGGTTTTTTAATTATTACCATCTTGTGACTTTTTTGAAATAGAGACAAATAAAGTAAGAGTTTTGGGAAAGCTGTTCCTCTAGGTAGTACTATGAGGCTCCTCACATGAAATAACAAGTTAATATATCATTAACACAGATGATATTCTATTTGCTTACCTCTCCAAGACCAGTTATGACCCAGCTTTCTATAAGATCTCAATACTTTCTGCTCTTTTACATTCAGAATTACAGAACAGCTTAAAGCCACATCTCCATCCAATTGAAAGTATGCATTACACACCTCTCATCCTGTTTCACAAAAAAACCACCATGTAATATGGCAGGAACATATCCTGGTTTTTGTTCCTTTGACATACACTTAAGCGAGACAGAATAATTTTATATGAAAGCAATATTAAGCTGTGATTTAAGCTTTCAACTCCTCTCTTGCTCTATCCAAAACCTTTTCTGCTTCTCAGTATTTGCTCTCCACTGAGTATTAATATGTTTAAAATTTTGTAACTACTTGACTCTATGGTGAGATTTACAGCCTTGTTGCTCAGATTCTTCAACATCTGGAATGTACCATACACACAAGGCCTACTCACAAAAGTACCTATCATGTCCATACAACGGTCATCTGAATGAACTTGATCATGTACATTTGATGTACCTTTTCTGAACATCTGAGTTTCCAAATTAAGTTGATGTATATACACACACAACATCAAGAGAACTTGCAACAGGAACTAAAAACAACAAAAACCACCGATCAACAAACCAAACTGAAACCAAACCTGGTTTGCTTAATACTGTTCACACTGCATCAAACAATTCACTTTGTATTCCCAAGCAACACAAATACCATTTAGACTTTGTGTAAGGACTTGAAGCATGAAGAGCTGAAGAATATTAACTAATCATTCTGTATGTATTTGTGTAACCATTTTTTACTGAACAATCCTACTGGGAAAATAATCACAGTCTAATCCACCTAAAGTTGTTCCTTAATAATTGGTATCCAATGCATTTTTCTGCAGTTATGAAACTCCAAACCTTCAGAATTTATGTTCTACTTGGGACAGACACAATGAGAGAAAGGAAACTTAATTTAAAATTAAAGCAGAGATATTATATTAACTGGCCCTCAATTTATCTTTCAAATAATTCTCCCTACAGTTTTCTATTTCAGAATCAAGTTTAGAAAATCATACACAAGAGAAAGAAACTAAACACCTCTACTACTTGAGAAAGTTTGCTCAAACTGATTTTAAATCAAGAAACAAGAACTATGATCTCAGAGATTTAGAATGCAAGAGGAAAGAGATGGCATAAAAAGAAATATATGCCCTCTTTGCAAAGAAGTATCTTTAATGTGTAGACACTTAAGAGGTAAATCAGCCATGAATGTATGATAACTAAACTAATCTATGTTTAAATAACTGTTTCCAAACTTTGAGAAGTGAAGTTAAACTTCCAGATTTATGCACAGAATGGAAAGTCATTACCCCTTCCTATTACAGCACACTACCAAGTAGTAAATCAGAGCAATCTGCATCACAAACGTCGTATGCAGTGGGGGGAAATTATACTTTCCAACAATCTCTTGCTTCAACAGCATAAACACCTTTAAAAACACAGGTTGCTGACTTTTTAATGTTTATATTAAATGTTAGTCTAAGTATTCATCACATTAAAAACCAAAACAAAACAACTAAAAACCAAATCCAAATACAGTTCAAAGAGAGTATTCCTAATTTTTCAGTTAATTTCTTCCCTTCTTACCTTCTCTGGAGGTGCAGGAGGGTGAAATCTCTTTGCACAAACTAGAAATACATCAGGCTGTGGCTTGCCACACTTCACCTCAGGGTCATCTCCCAGCACAATATGATGAAAAAGACCAAAGAACTCTTTGTGTCTGACTGTTTTCATCTGAAATGACTCTTCAGATGAGCTGGTGGCAACAGCCATGGGTATGTTGTGTTTGTGTAAATGCCGAATCATCTTATCAACCCCTGCAAGACAAATAAATACATTTTGGTTTTTATATATGTATATACATATATGCATATATGCATATGCATATATGTAGGTACCTGTATTAATATTTACAAATACTTACAATATATTTAGCAGTATTTCAACGATGTACAACTTACTGAATGTAACAACCTATTTCAATCAGTTAAGTGTAAATGAAAATTCTTGCTATATCCAAAACATTCCTTTCTCCACACAAAAGTCACAGAACATTCCTCAAGGTATGTATTTGTTCTGTCATCAAAAGATGCTTTTCTCAAAACATGCCAAAAATGGGTTCAACATCATTGCACCCACCAGAAGCTCATTAAGCAATGTCCCTAACGTTATGTATGTTTATTATTTCAAACTCTCCATGAGAGAAAATCACACAGGAGCATTTTATTTTCTACACAGTTCTGCTCCTGAAAAAAAAAAAAAAAATCAAAATCAAAGAAATAAACTCTTCTCATTCAACGGTACAGATTTAATTTCTGAATCAGGTATCAAACTGGTGTAAACCACCCCTAAGACAGCTCAGTTTTACTCTTTTGCAATTACTAAAGCAAGCAACACTAGGCAGAGGAGAGCTATCAGTCACAGTTGTTATATCAGAGCTTTCTCTATTAATGCTGTGAACCCAGAGTAATGAACACCTCAAGCCTAATGGGCAGAAACTTCAATCCAATCTCGTCTTCTCTGGAAGGTTAATGCAGTGAATAGTGAAAACACAGCAGTCTGTGCAAGAAGGAAACACACTTCATTATTTGGTGCAAGTTTTGAGTTTCCGACACAGAGGTTTCAATGCTTCTTCACTGGAGCATGTTATATGCTGGATAACTCTCCCATACAAAACAATTAGCAGCATCTAATGAAGAACAGCAGTGGACATCTGCTCTTTACTAATTCACAAAAGAAAATCCCTCCATATCTGTAAATCATTTCAGTTCTGCCTCTTGGCATGAATCCAAAGTGTGTTGGACACCAGATTATTAGTTTCAGATAGATAAGTCTTCAGTTGATTTTTGACTCTTTCAATCAATGTCAGAATGATTCTTTTTTTTTGTTTTGTTTTCCAACTGCACAAATTCTTAACCACTTTTCATGCCCAATTAGACTAAATTAATCTTATTCCCTTCCTCCTGATTCAGTCATACTTGCGTCTGGTCCCTGCTCCCTAAAAATTCCTACTCCCCATGCCCACTTAATTTTTTCTTTTGCTACCCTAGCATCTCTGATCTAGGCTTCCCAATAGTTGGGCAATAGTCATATGCCCAACTTTAAGAACTTACTACTGACAATAAAGTGTGTAGATCAGTAAACAGGCACATTAACTAACATATTTATTTGGAAGTATGACCTGTAGATGTGGCCCTGTGCAGTTTTCTTCTCTATTCTCCAGAATTTAATCAAACAAGTAATAACCGATATTTCCAGCTCCATGTTTGTACTTGAAGACAGCCTTTAAAATATAAATACAGGCACTTCTGTGATACTAGATGTCCAGCTGGACAGAAATAACAGTGTTATTTCTCCTCCAATGCCAATGCATCATCCATTTAAAAGCCTTCCTATGGCCCCTTGAATGGTGATCCTAATAATAAGCAACTGCACTTTTTTTTCCAAATGATGCTACTCTGTCCTCTCACTGAAATATGATGCTAAATACCAGTTTACTTTTTATTCCAGATAGAGATCGTGTTTTCATTCTGAAACATGGGAAGTAAATTCATATCAAATTAATGGAAATATTAAGATATCTTGATGTAAACTTGTAGCTAACATCTCTTTTTTAAAATAAAATGCATTCATTCAAAGGAATTTGTTCTAAATAATCTGCAACATTTACCAAGGCTAGCATATTGTGTGTGTGGTAATACACAGAAGTGCAAAGATTCCACAAGAAAGAAGACTTCTATCTCTGATGCCCTTAGTATGACAGTTAGTTTTCTCTAAAGTTGTGCTCTTTACAGATAGATAATTTTCTTCAGTCCCATTGCATCACAGCTTCAGTTCATCTGTCACAGAGTATGTTTACTCTGCATTTCTACTGGAGGTAACCAGACACAGAAAAGCACTGTAGCAGAAAGGTTATTTCTTTAAGGTTTTCTCTTATATTCCCCAAGCTCATGTCATGATTTCTGGGTGTAAGTGTGTGTGCATGTGTGTATTTTGTCTTTTTGGTTTCCCTCACTACAAGTAAGCTGAAATTCAGCTGTCCCTAATAGCTCCATGTAGCAAAGATTTACATTACTCAGAAAATGCAATTTTATAAAAAATGCCATTTTAAAATTATTATTATTTGCATATGTAAACATAGCAAGACAGATTTAAAAAATACAAGTGGAAAATCAGCTGTGTGAAAGAAAAAAATTGAATTGCATATGGAAGAATAGGTAGTGTAACTTAACCAGCTCAAGACAGTAGCAATTGAAAAACATTTTCATTCCAGGTTTGCTATTTCTTTGTAAAAGCTACAGATCAACAAAATAATGTCTTTGTTTGTATCAATTACTGCCAGTAAAGCTGTAGACACTGCCACCATATCGAGTTACTGGCACAAATATTATATTAATTTAGCATATAATTCTTCATTAGGAAAATGGTACCTTTCCTAGTATCTTTCTGGTGTGGCGTCATTTTTTTTTTTTTTACAGAAAACTACAATAGAAGAAGAAGTGGGGAACTGTTTTAAACCTCTTTAAGAAACTGCCCCTGTTTATAAACTTGTCATGATATCCCCTACAGCCACACATTTTTTCAATCAAAAGAAGATTTCAGTTACATAACAAAAAAAAAAAAA
>NDXB01005953.1:36202-51665 GCA_002631895.1 Agapornis roseicollis | reverse complement strand
AAGAAATACGACCCCCACTGGTTCAGATAACAACAATCCAGTCACTAAGGTAAAACACAAATCACTATTGCTATCACCAATAATAATAATAACAAGGAAAACAAGGGAAGAGTGTACGATACCACCCGCCGAAAACAAGACCGACCGGGAAGTTCCCTCTCCTTCCAGGTAACTCCCAGTTACATTCTGGGAATGACGTGCTATGGTATGGAATACCTCTTTGGTCAGTTTGGTCCTGTCAGTACAGTCCTGTCCCTCCTTCCTCCCGGCTTCCCCTCCTCCCCGGCAGAGCATGAGGCTCACAAAGTCCTTGGTCAGGGCAAACATCGCTCAGCAACAACCAAAAACATCGGCCTTATCAGCCTTGTTCCCAGGCTAAGTCAAAACACCAGCTACTAAAGAGAAGAAAAACTGACTGCAACTGCTGAACCCAGGACAGTCTCCAAACAAACTTTTGCCTTATAAAGTATTTTTTTTTTAATTTTTCTTTTTACCTAAAATGAAATTTCTATGAAAATGTCATAGTATGGTATAAGAGTTATTTTCAAGATAGAAAATAGCGTGATCTCCATCATAAACTGGGCAAGACAGAGAAGAGGATTATTCATGCCAATTCAGCACTGAAACACAATTTCAGTTTCCTCTCTTTACCAGTTGAATTATTTCTGGTGCTCCTATTTCTGCTTGCAATCAATTATTTTGAAGGCACAACTACATTATCATGCATACAACCACACTCTAAGCTCTACCAGTACCTTAACCTGAAAATCAACTGCCTGACGGTCTCATAAGCACAGACGAAGTCCCACAGTCTTATGGCTTCAGAAATGCAGCTGGCTTGTGTACTGCCACCACAGACTGCATGAATAAGGTCACATAATAGTATAATGTAGGAATAATTTAGTTCAAGATAATAAGAAATAAAAACAAACAAATAAAACCCAACAAAACACCTCACAAAGCCACAAAAAAAAAAACAAACAAAACCCAACCAAGCCAAATCCTAAAACAAACACTATAAATACATCATACTCTTTACATTGACTAAATGTAAGCATCAAGTAGTCAATGAAACTAGGTTCTATTGTGGGTTTTCCATAGATTCATTTTCAGATTCAAGTTAGAACTGAACTATTACAGAAAACTAAAGGCAGATTGTGTGAAAATGACAGAAGCTGTGGTTAGACTAAAAATTATTAATTTGTGTCTTCCTCTTAATAGTTGCTTTTTTAGAAAGCAAATCCATGCGAACTCTTAAAAAAATGCAAAACAGTAAATAGGCATTTCAAAACTGATTGACTTTCAACGCCCAAAAGCTTCTCCACAATTCAGCTGATTTACTGAAATACATTACTTCTTATTTAAAACCTTCTCTCATTCAGGCCTCAAATCATTATTATTATAGTGACAGTATTACTGCTATTGACAACTGCTGCATATCCTTTGACAAAGTTTTGAGGACTACAGAAATATTTTAGAGAAACTGACTTATATAGGATATTTTATTTATTAAATTCTTATCCCCTCCCCAGCTAGTTACTTGTTATTTGATCATTTATCCAGTCAAATTCCTGTGCTAGTCTTATTTTTTCTCAATTTTGTAATTGCAACATGTGATTTGCTCTCCAGTTAATTTTAATTGTGGAAATATACTTTCTCCTTAATAAGCCATACAGGCAACTCTCATTTGGCAATTTTATCTTGAATATTATTAACCACATATATTTTTACCATCAACTGTAATTATAACCAAAGGAACGATTCTCTCCCTAAATATTTCAGTAAGAAATGTGCTTCTTTCAGAAACGGGGTAGGGTACTGAAATATGCCACAAAGTTCTTTTTAACAGAGAATAAAACAAATCTTTCCATATGTATATTTCACTGTATCTATATATGCTTGAGTTTTCTTGGCAGTAGGGGTGGTGCAATCTATTTATTTATTTATTTATTTATTTAATCTGAGCTTACTTTTATCCAAATATTTATGTTTTCTTTTTTGTATCAAGTTCAACAAGTTTGTTAATCTACTAGCTTTTTTATCTTGTTTCCTTTTCCCTTCACTGGCGTATGCACATGTTTTGTTTCTCATTCTCTGGTATACTTTTAGAGCTCATAAACACTAAGTAGCTTGTGCTAATACAACTATACTTGTTATGTCTTGTAGCTGAGATGCTACATATTCTGCAGAAGAAACAACATGGCTACAGACTTCTCTAATGAACACTGTCTTGATCAACAGGCTTGTCCTGTGCACTGAATTTTTTGTTGGCAGAATGATACTCATCACCATGTTCTTTCTTCCCATACCTTGCACAAAAATTATTATCCTAAATACAACTTAACATTCTTTTTACAGAATTTGAGTACTACCTCTAAGATGATCTTCACATAGATCTGTCACAGCACTGTGCTTCATTCACCACTGGGTAGACACAGTTAGCTTTCTACTCACACCAACTGCATGAGAACAGAGTACACCTCATCTTTAGTGACCTCATCTGGGTCACTAAAATCAAGGGTCTTTAGAGCTAGCCCACTCCATTTTGCTGTAATGGTGCACAAAACAAGCTGTCCGAGAGCATTCAGGGTGTATCTGGAAGAAAAGGTTTACTGCTGAGAGAGGCTAAAAGAAACCAAAACGTTCAAAGTACTGTTTAAATTAACTGCGTACATGCATTATGCATGTCTTGATAATTTATATCCAGTTGTGAACAAATAATAATCTTAAGGATATAGCATCTGTATGAAAAGACTGCCCCTCTTTTTCAAAATTAGTTTGCAGCTGACTGATCTCCAGGGGTTACAGGCTTACACAGGGAGGGGCTCTTCATTAGGGACTCCAGTGACAGGACAAGGGGTAATGGGTTAAAACTTAAACAGGGGAGGTCTAGATTGGATATAAGGAAGAAATTATTTCCTGTGAGGGTGGTGAGGCACTGGAATGGGATGCCCAAGGAAGTTCTGAGTGCTCCATCCCTGGCAGTGTTTAAGTCCAAGCTGGATGGCATGGTTTAGTGTGAGGTGTCCCTGCCTATGGCAGGGGGGTTGGAACTAGATGATCTTAAGGTCCTTTCCAACCTTAACTATTCTATGATAATATGACTCAGCAATTTCCTACCATTAAAACAATAACAACAAGGAAAATAAAAGATATGGTAGGAACTCTGTTTAACAGTTAAGGACACAACATGAACTAAGGAAGCAATAGCTAAGTAAGCTAGACTGCTGGTTGAATGAAATTGTTCAAGAAATATATATATAACTTTAGAGTGAGCTGCCACTGGAACTGAACTGATTCTTTTTTTTTTTTGTCTTGTTTTGTCATTTCTGACTGGCTTCATTTGGTACTAAAACTGAGCTATGAAACTAGTGCCTCATGTCTGCAAGAGACAGCCAACTGTACTTGAACTGGAAAATAGCTTGCACTTCACATTCTGCACTGGTTAAACAGGAGCTGCCACAGAGAAATCCCAGCTATCATGAAAATAACGCAGGAATGGAAAAGTTTGAAAGGTATACATAACCACACTGTAGCTGTGGATCTGTGCTTTGTGGTGATGATCAGCCAAAACCCACAAAGTGCTATGAAAGTATGGCATTAATTTCATAATTCTGACATGATTATACTAACTGTTGGCAGCTGTATAACTTGGAGTTACATTTTTCTGGGGGTTTTGGGTTTAAGCTAAGCAAGAGCACATCGATACACGTACAGGTAAACATACATATGCATGGTTTTCTTCTGCTCCACTTGTCACTTGTTACTCTTCTGATGATCCACTTCCCTGCAATGTAGTACTGCATCTGCAGAAACTGAATGCCTGCTATGTTACTCTCACAAAGAACAATGTCTGTACTCTGGCAGAAATATTCAGAAAAGCAGTACAAATGGCAGCCCTGTCATTTTGTCAGTGTTGCCTTGGATTAATTCTCTTCTCCGCTGAAATCAAAACTAGCCTTCCCTAAGATTCTTTCAGAACTAAAGATAAATCCAACTGTGAAAAACTTCTTCATAGATTAAATCTGTATTTTGACCACAGCTTTTGACCACATATATTGAAGCTTGTCAGTCAGTTCAGCCATACTGAAATAGTAAAAATTCCATTTCCAACTCCTAATGCCTCAGAACTCTTCTATATTAAATGGCATGGATATAGCCCATCAGGCAAAGAACTGCTTTGCCAATTGAATTGTGTGCTGCCAATATTCATACAACTTCCACACCATCCTTAACCATCACTAGCATACCTGTCAACTACTTGACTTGGGAATTAACAGTTACCATCACTGGCAAAAATACATGCACAACTCATTCTATCCCCAGAAACAAGTGCTGCTTTGTTTGACTCACTTCTTCAAACATAGTGGTCATCATTCAGCACTGCTCCCCACAAAACCAAATTCAAATATTATTTTTTGGGAAAACTGTGCAAATTGATTGAAAAAACAGAACCTCACTTGCCTCTTAACTCTCAAAAGATGGCCACAGACCCGGCATAACAGTCATCTCTACATCACAAGTATCAAAATAAATCCTTGCTTTCCTATATTTACCTGTAACTATATGAAAGACCAATTTAGTCAGAGAACATTGTGAAATCTGAATGTTACCACAATCTTACATCTTCCACAACACATGTATAAAGTCCACAATTAAAGAACACAAAGAGGCTGTACAATACACAAACAAGGATTATGTTAATAAATATCCTCAGAAGACACAAAAGAACCTAAGAAAAGTACCAGATTAAAAATCCTGGCTATCAGAACAGGTTGGTCCTTAAATAAATAGTAAGTAGCTGGAGACACTTCTTTTTAGATTATGAGCTTATATCAACCTGGTTTTCTCAAAATTCATGGCAATTCAGCTTGTGTCTTGTATGCTGCTACCAAATAAAGCATAGAACTCATACTTCAGTAACCAAGGCTGCCTTCGCTCCCCAGAATAGCCAGTGAGCACAAAGTATTTAAGTTCACATAAATTCTGCTATAGAAAATAGCCTGAAGAAAGTTATCACATGTATTTAGTTGAACTGAAAAGACAATTACTTCAACAATTCTGGTGATGATTAAAACATTTACTTGCTTGTCCCAGTAAGTATTTTGCTTGTTTCATCTGTAATAGCCCAGCTTCAGCAAGCCCAGAATTCACATTTTGAAGGCAGGAAGAGCACAAAACTTCATGTTCCTTTGGCTAATATGTTCCATCACCTCCCTGCAGCTCTGTTCAAACCAGATCAGCCACATTATCACAATCCCTAGTTAATGGCATTAATGGCATCTATTATGTGTGCTGTCACTTTACAGCAACTCTTCTCTATGCCTGCTTACCTTTCACTCAGTCTGTCCACCTGGCATTTTCTAAACCCAGACTAGGTTTTGTTTGTTTGTTTTGCAAAAGATATAGCTGCAAAGTTAGTCCCAGAAGCTTGACACAAAAAAAGTAAAACACATCCCTCACATCTTTCTTGTTTTCTCAGGCTTACAATTTTAAGTGGATCTATAAGTGAGAAAGATACAATTTGAAAAATCTTGCATATAAGAGAGATAATTAAATTGGCTGCACAAAATACTCAAGTTTTTGAACTGCCTAAAAATTTTTACACATTTTATTTTTGCTGCTACTTATTAATTCCTAACACATCATGTATTTTTAACTTTCATCCCTTTAATGCATTATGAAACTAGGCATAAAAAAATTAAAAATTAAATCATTAAGGTGATGTAGAGATTGTCAGAACAAACAGGCACACATTCAAAGAGAAAAAGCTGCAAGCTAGACGTGTTATAACGACATGTAGCTATTTCACTTCTAATACTTTTTTTATTTCTCCCCCTCTCCTAACTCCTCTTTTTTTTCTTTCTTCCTTCAAAATCATAGACATTTGCTCCGGGAAGCTTAACACTGTACGAAAACTTAACAGCAATCATATCTTTAGGTATCGCTTGTCTTGGATGGCTGAAGATTTTTCTCCAAGCATTTCAGATGTAAATGTAACACAATATAGAAGTATGAGTTCTCACCACAGATAAGATTCATCATTTTGCTTATCTTAAGGTACCCTGTTTAACCGACTCCATTGGGCTTCCTACACTGGTTAATGGCATGTATCTTCAGAGGTGAAGAAATTTACCTGCTTTAGGATAACCTGAGAAACCCTTCCCTCTCCACTGACACATAGCTGGCTCAGACACCATGCTTAAATTTCAGTGCTCAGGTTAGACAAGATTAATCCCAGCTGAAAGAACCCATGGGTTCATACCTCTGCCTGCACATTTAAAAGTGTATTTTTACTTCTCTCATAGCCAGAGAAAACTAACTTTCTGAATTACACAGTCGCCAACAACAATTATAAAGAATGATGGGTTTAAAAACAGAATTCATGCACATTTACCTTTTTTCTTCTTTTAAAACATACAGAAGAAAATGGTGTTCTCCAAGTAAACAAGAAAAAAAACCTCAGTACCCTTTAACAGGTAAAATATCTCTTTAACAGGTTAATAACAGGTAGATTTGAATAAAATTTGCTGAAACAAGAGTGATGTAACTGAATCTGTAAGTGAAACATTTTTTTGGAAGGCAGATTAAAAATTTCTACCTTGGTTAGCATTTATGTAATTCCGTAAACAACATATAAACATTGAAAAGAAACATACCTGGCATCAATTCAGCAGTATGGAATATCTTCTCCTGCTTTATTTTACTTTCATGTAATAACTCCTCTTTGGTTAGTGGAAGATCTAGAACATCTCGAATAATCTCCGCCGCTTCTGTGCCTTTTTTCCCCATGACCAAGGATTTCACATCCCAGGTATAGGACTTCCCAAAACTCCCACAGATCTCTTCGAACACTACTGAATAGAGACGCTCAGTATCTGCCAAAAAAACAAACAAACAAACAAAAAACAAACCCCAAAAGATTAAAACCATCTACAGCCAGCTGAGCAGCCAATCTTACAAGGAGGCTCACATAAATGGTCGCAAAGAAAAGCCAGGAGTCAGAGGGCCCAACAAAGTGGACAGAACTGCCTCCCTTTATTTGCAGAGGGGAGGTCAGACTTCTAAGATCACCTCAGAGACACCTACGATTATCAAGCTGTCACTTCTACATTAAGAACAGGTTACAAAGGGTCAGAACAAAGAACTATCTGGACCTGCTCTTTCACCACCTTTCTTTACTGTACAGGTTATCAGCAGTGTCTCAGTTAAAATACTCTGTTCTTTGCATGAGAAATAGACGGGAAGGAAATATGGTACTTGGAGGATGTCATTACATTTTTTCATGTAAATTAAAAACAAAAAAGATTTAATTATTCAAAAGTATCTTTGACTGGAAGCTTCAGAGTACCTTCAAAGACACTACAGTCATTTTTATAGTACTGCTGGCACCTCTGCATTTACATGTTATTACCCAAGCAGAACACACCCGCTTGTATTTCCAGGGGGTTTCTCACAAGAAAAAAATTCAGGTTGTTGCCTGTGAAACTATCATCTTTTATGTCAAAGGTGATTTTAGTTTTCAAACTATTTTTTTTTTTTTACACAATCTTTCCTGTCTTTAAAACAGAAGGTCAATAAGGTTTATTTAACACTAAAACAGAGCATAAAATTCCTTTCAACTCTTGGCTTCATTTCATTAAAGATCTTGAACAGCAGCTTTTCTACCTATCTGTTTATCCTTTCAAGTAGTTTCCTCTGAAACTTAGCTACCTGTTAACCATGCTTTAATTTATTCCTCATGCATGTCTTTGCCTTCTGTATCTCTACAGTTATGTTTATTATTATCATTTTAGCAATGGAAGGCACAATCAAGGAAAGAAAGTAGTTGCTCGTATGAGATATATCGAGAGCAATTAGGGGCTTCACTTATCAACATGTCCTTTGCCATGTAAAAATATTTTTCATAGGGATAATAATGCAGACACTGCCTCACTTTCTGAATACATAAAAGGTATACAACGGAGTTTAAACTTCAACATACAAACTATGAAGACAACTGAAAAAAAAAAGGAAAATCCCACGACTACAATATATGCACGTATCTTCCCTGCAGTCTGACAAATGCTTACTGCTTAACCACAGTAATCTGCTTGTCAGAATCACACACTCAAATCAGAAGACACACTCTGCTTCCTGCCAGAGTGCTCTTTTCTATGTTCCCCTTCCATAACTAGAAGGGACATTGAGCCAAATGATCAGCTAAGGAAGGACCCAACGTACTTGTCTGGATGGCTTAACAGGGTAGCATATGTTTCTCAAAACCCTCTTAGCTTAAAAATGAAAGAAAAAGTAACAGCATCTCTATTATTCCTTGCAAATGCTTCTAAAATAACACTTACTGAAAAATGTTAAGAGTCATCTTGGAGATCCCTAAACACACAGGAAAGGTGTCACAGCAAAAACACATGCAACTGAGCTTCGAAGGGTGTTAAGCTGGCAAACACCAGGAAGGAAAAAAATAAACAAGCAAACAAATACTCAGGTTTGCTTGATACTGCCAGGTGGTTGTCTCTGTGAGCTGAAAAGGCAAATTAAGAATACAGTGTTTAAAATTTCACAGTTCTCTCTTTTTTTTTTTTCCTGATACATTCATTTTTCTTCCGTATTTCATCCTCATTGTATTGAGTAATACATAGCAAGCTACACAGAAACAAAACACAGAATCAAAGAGTATAATTGTGAAACATCAAAATTTTCCTATAGGTGTCTATTATAATTCCATGTTAATCTGTTTGAAAGACTCATCTGTATAGCTAGATACTCAATTTAACAGCCTCCTGCATTTTAAATAACACATACCAGACTTGTGAACAAACTTTTCTTTCCTTAAAGAAATGCTTAACCATGTCTAGATTGAAAACCTAAGAATAATCTGCAGTTAGCCAACTGAAGACCACTATTGTGTGCAGTTCCGGTGTCCTCAACATAAAAAGGACATGGAACTGTTGGCACAAGTCCAGAGGAGGGACACAAGGATGATCAGGGGACTGAAGCATCTCCAATATGAAGACAGGCTGAGAAAGTTGGAGCTGCTCAGCCTGGAGAAGGCTGCATGGAGACCTCATAGCAGCCTTCCAGTATCTGAAGGGGGCCTATAGGGATGCTAAGGAGGGACTCTTCATTAGGGACTGTAGTGATAGGACAAGGGGTAATGGGTTCAAACTTAAACAGGGGAAGTTTGGATTGGATATAAGGAAGCAGTTGTTTACTGTAAGGGTGGTGAGGCACTGGAATGGGTTGACCAGGAAAGCTGTGAATGCTGCATCCCTGGCAGTGTTCAAAGCCAGGTTGGATGATAAACTATTCTATGATTCTATGACTCTATCCTATTCATACTGAGTTAGAACTTACTTTTCTCAGTGCTAAGAAAAGAAAACAAAACACAAAACCACCAACAAACAAACAACAGGTAAAACAAACAAAGCCCAACTAAACTGGTCAACACACCATAACTGATCACTGCCTACATTTAATTCAAATGTACGTTAGTCTCATACTACTTAAGTATTTAAAGCAACATTAATACTTAAACTAGCAGGATGTCAGAAAGCCTTCTTTCCTTCCCTCTCCTTATTAATTATCCATTAAAGGAATTGGCTTACAAAACCACCAACTTTTCTTTCAAAGCAAGCACTTTCACTCTGCCTGAAGTCGTATCATTTGGACTCTGGACACCAACATGACTGCAATGAAAATTACAATTATCTCAAGATTCATGACCTCTTGTAAGATTCTACATATTTGTAATTCTTGAGGAAAAGAAAAATATTTTAGTTCTCATGACTGGGTAACAAAAGCATAGATATGAACATTTTACTTCCTCAAACAGACATGTTTCACTACAGTGCATGGATAAAACCTGAAAACTGGGGGTGGGGGATAATTCAAATATTCAAATAATACACAAACACACACAGGCCTCAAAATCTCCAACTGAATCTGGGACTACTACTGCTGAAAAAGCTGCATTTCCTACATATTTGATAAGGACATATGTTCCTTTTGACTGAATTAAGATGTGTATGTCCCCTTTACGATAAGACAGCAGTAAATAAATACTAAATAATGATACAAATTCAAGACTTATTATTAGCATTGAAATAGAGAAATCTAAAAAAAAGTGCTTAACAAATACAAGGTAGGCTAGCTTTTTGCCATTGTAACAAGAAATAAAATAGACCTGACTGATCAGAATTTAACTGGAGCAACAAATTGTAATTTCAAACTACTACAAACCTGCACTAGAAAAAGAAATTAAATCTAATGCACATACATAAATGTAACACACCAATGAAAGGAAATAAGCAAGAAGAGTTAGAAGTTCAATTCAAGCACATAATTATAGGCACCTACTGGTATCTTAGACACCCTAGTATGTCCAAGATACCTACATACAGCTGATTGAAAACAGTAACAGGGGCAAGAATTACACCTTACTGCACAAGCAGTCGGATGACCTACAGCATCCCAAGTGGTAATAACCACATACATTTCAGCAAGTGAAACCAGTCTCAGCTGCTAGCCCTCATCAGGAATACAAGCTGAGAACACAACAGGACACACACCCGGCAGTGGCCTGTTCGAACAAGGAAGAAGAGCAAGACTTCTTAGCTCCTTAAATTTGCAGTAAATGTATAACCTCAGCTTTATTCTCTTCTGCCTTCTAAAATATTCTTCATCTTTCTAGCTCTAGGCCCTTGATGTATCTTTCACATGGATATAATAAGCACAACTACTGTCCATCCACTCACTACATTTCACTGGGTATGAGTAATATTTATTCCCTAGCTACATATCATCTTCTAGTCATTTTTATAGCAAACCTTCTTCTATATAAAAAGCACAGTCAACTCCACTAGTGCTGTTTACAGTGTGCAAAAGCCAGCCACAATAAATACAAATAAAATGACAAGAATGACAGAGGCGCTGGATTACTCAATTTGTGATCTGGCACAAAAATATGATGACATATATTCAGGAAAACCTACAGGTCACTTGGCATCAGACCACAATGCATAACTGGAGTGTATGATCTGCTCAAATCACTGTGGAGTCAGAATTAATGTGCAGATCTACCTATGCTGGGGGTACAGCAAGCATCAAGGTAGCATCTAAACTTCACCTTACATATGAAGACATCTGAAAAACAGATTATGATTCATGAATATGGAAGTTGATTTTTTGAGGAGATCTAAATTTATTAAAATTATGAATTTATTAAAGTCCTGAATTTATTAAAATTATGTTATTGTAACTCTAAAATAGTTAATCAAGAAGATGGGATTAGTAGGCATGAAAGCTCATCTTAGCTATAGCTCATCTGAATCATTAGTTCTGAGTTCTTTGAATAACCCATTTCATCTTTGCATCAAGTGTGCCAGATGAAATATACCTCTGATTTATCCTTCTGCTAGGAATCTAAACAGAACTGTAATTCTGTACATTCAGTATAATCCAGTAAATCAAAATCAGATGCTGGACACCTAAGATCTTTTTTTTTATAAGGACAGAGAAATGGTTAAAGGGAAGAATTTTACTTCAAGCGATAGCTTTCTTTTGTCCATACCTGTAACGCAGATTTCTGCCAGTGTGTAAAACAGAACCATCTTCAGTAATCAATTTAGCCAAATTCAGACACAATTAGTCATTTTCACCAAGATTTTAGTCCAAGATTTGAAAAACTCTTACTAGAGTTTGTCACCATCAATACTGACTGAACACACAGATGACTATGATTTTGCTTTCCTATCAGTCTTTCTATGAATATATTCCTTAATCTCTTTAGGATATGCAGTAATGTAAGATGCCATACAAATTACTGAAATGCTTATTTGGGGTACAGGAGATAATAATAAACCAGAATTTGGTTTATAACTGGAAATGGAAATTTTGCTTTTGTTTTTGCTACTCAACGGTGGTATTTAGCACAGTATAAAGCTTTAACTTGCAAACAAATCTATGCAAATGTTGAAAAAGTGGGGGCAATCAACATTCCACAAAGTACTGGATGCTTCCTCTACTCATGGAATTATAGTAACCATAATCACATTTTCAATTTTTCTCATTTCCAGATTTAAATGTAATACATGTCTTTGTGTGTTTATTCGTCCATTATATCAACCAGTGTTAAAGAATAAAGGGTATAAACAGTAATGACAAAACCACTGTGACAGTGATTTCCCATCAGAAGGACTAACTTTGTCAAGTCTTCTGCATCACATGTACAACTCAGTCAGTGGTTCTCACACCCACCTACTTCAGCACTGGCAAATCATGAACTCACAGTTCTCATCCTTCTCTCTCCAGCCATGGCTGATCAGCTCACTGACCACTTGTGTCGTCTGTGAGACTGAGGAATATAACAAATGCTGAAGCACTGCATGCAAGCCAGGGAATGGATGTCACAGTAAGTCTCTCTGCTCTAGAGACCTGTTACCAAGCCTGCCACTCTACCATCCCTGTCCCCACAGGCAGAACATGCTCTTTGCTTGCTCGATTACAGAAATAAACCAATTCTTGAAATATCCATACAACTAAGGATATGAGTATCAGTGACACATTCACCACATTTCCACATGTGGACTATCACAAAGATTAGGAGAAAGCACTGCCAAAATAAAACCTATGTAACTATTCAGAATTTTTTAAGATCTGCTAGTGATTTTGGTAAATTGAGAAGAGCGGGAGACCAATGGCTTCTGAAAAGCAAACTTAGAATAGAACAAGGAACATCATCTCAACCCAAAGAATAAATTAAGGTATTACTATCCACTGTTTATCAGTTACAGCTCCATATCAAAACCAAACCCAAACAAACAAACAACTGAACAAACTACTGAAACATAAAAATACTACAGTGTTATAAAAACCAGTTACTGAGGGAGCAATAGTTTATTCCACTGAATAAAGCATGGTGCATTCTTTTTGTATCCTTACTGTTTCTTTCAGAGACTTTCCCCTTGTGATATCAGCAGCCAAGCACGACAGACAAAACCAGCATAAGCAGTGCAAAAGACTACCAACTATATGACTGTCACTGGCACAGGTCTGAGATGGCAAAAAATAGTTTAAATCACCCAGAAGCACTGAAGAATTACAGCTGAAAGATCCTGAAATGACCAGAAAAAAGGAAAGGAGAATTTGAAAATATTTTTTTTCATAAACAATCTTTAGTAGACAGCTAGGAATTTGTGGCAAAAAGTCAATCTTCTAGTTCCCTCCCAACACCCTTCTATTCACACCTTCACACTGTGAAAGTTAGTTTAAAAATGCATGAGTACAGTTACCTATTATGGCAAGGAAGGGAAAAAAAAAAAAATCAGCTTAACAGCTGACCTCAAAATCACTTACAGCAGCTTAGCAAGAGTGGGGATAAGGAAGGTAGGCAGCAAAAATCACTTTCTGCACAACAGCCTAAGTGTTACAGCGCTAGTCCAGAAAATTAGACTTAGCCTTTCAATCTACTCTATAAGGGCCTGAGCCGACTTCTCTAACATTCCATGAGATTTTTTTGATGCTAGTTATATAAATATATAAGCACACACATATATAATTTATATGCTTGTATATACATATATAAAGCATATAAATATGTATTTGTATGCATACAGATGTATATACTGTGTATATAGTATATATATACTATATACATGCTATATATATATATACTATATATATATATGTTTTAAAAGCAAAAAGGCTGTCTTTTAAAAAATAAAAAGAATAAAACTCACATGAGTGCAAGCCTGTGAATGCAAATCAACCTGAAGCCTGTTAACCTAAAGGCTCATTAAACGGAGGTTGGCTCAAACCCCTTATCAAAGAAGGCACCCTGAGGAGATGAAGAACAGGAATGTCTTATTCTTCACTGTAGTACTCACCCCATTTCTTCCAAATAAACTTGCTTATAAAAAACAAACAAACAAACAAAACAAACAAACAAAAATGAAACAAACAAAAAAAAAAAAACCCCAAAAAAACTAAATCCAAAGTTATCACCCTACAAAGACATCCATTTCAGTCACTGTCACAGGAAGAAAAAAAAGCACTGCTTTTATGCATGCTCAACCAAAATATTTGAGACATGTCTAAATTTCAAGGCTACCTAGAAGTTATATGAAGGTAAAGCCTCTATTAAAATAAATAGCAAGCACCAAATCATAAGCTAGTTATAAAGAGCAAGTTACTCAGTAAACCATTTTATGTGATCGATAAACCATAAATACCAAGATAAAGAAAAAAAAAACCCAAACCTACTTTATAACTGCTAAAAATTAAAACTACTGCTTCAAATTTGAGTAATGATTTGCAAATCATTATATTTTTGATTACACTCGGAAAAATTCACTGAAATGATCCATTATTCATTTGAGTAGGAAGTAGGTAGAAATCTGTTATGGAGTTCTAATTTTTGCTAATCTATTTCATTTTTTCTATTGTACTAGAATATTAACATGCGTACACTCCCAAGATATATGAGTATGCTACATAATGATTACTTCACTAAGTCCAGAGAAGCACACCACAACTGGCTAATTTGTTCAAAGTTTGCCCTTCTCTGATATGAGACTTCCTGCCATGAATTCCAGTTATTGCTAACAGGCTTAAAAAGAAAGTAAATTTGGTGCTCCAAAAGTAATAGCTGCATAGAACTGTCCCCAAATATGTATCACCTATTTTCCCCTCTGGGCTTATATTACCGTAAGAACTCTTCAATGGCAGCTAGAGGAAGCCAATTTCTCCTTTTATATGCACAGAAATATTGTACTTCTATGAGGAAGGGAAGAAGCTTCTCAACAAATTCAAAAGTTTAGTTTACATTAATACAGCAGGCATATCTTAATGCTATCTTGTATTCACATATGCACCTTATCCTTCTTTTTAATGTGTCAGGGAAGAAACAGTTCACAAATAAACCATGCAAACACTCTTCTGATGTGGAGCTGTAAACAAATACTCCACCACAAAATAGCACATGAAAAAGTAAAGAGGAACTCATATTTCAATTTCAGAGCATAAGGGAATCCATCTTTCTACTATATATGACATAATTCAAAACATTCTAAAACTATACTTATTAAATATCAACTTTGCAACAGCATCTCATTAGTTTTAAAATAGAAAAGCTGTTTATTCACAGAAACTGCCCGACACACTTTGTTAGATGTTCACGCAGGCCCTTAACCATTAAAAACCGACCTATGCAAATATGGTGCCTACACAGTCCTGCTTGTTGGGCTTACATGACAAACTTAAGGCTAACAGACACAGCCTGTTAGCATGTGTACCACAAGGCCCAAGTCTGGTAACAGTTACACTGTCATTAGCATACAAGCTACTGTAACAAGGCAACAGCATTATACAAGGAATGTTCTCATCCAAGGAAGAATTAATAGCACATTCCCAAGCTAGTCCTTCACCAAGGTGGTATCTTTTTTTTTGATACAATTGCTGACAACAG